>JAODAL010015430.1:0-83891 GCA_025379985.1 Phyllomedusa bahiana | reverse complement strand
GCCCTCTCCCTTTTTAAGGCGGCCCCGTACTGACACTACCCCATCCGTCTTCCTCTGTCCAGTGATGAAGCGCTCGCAAGCAAATTTGCTGAAAAGACCACGTTGGATCCGCAATGTCTCATCACTCATCAACACAGGGACTTCGTGTCCTGACATTCTGACCAGGCGCGCGGGCTAAAGAAAGGGGGCGCAAGGTGTTTCGACCGCCCGGGATTTTTCCCCGATTGACCGGTTTTCCCTTTCCCCTCTGATGGCATCAGTAACTGGGGTCAGAGCAGAAAAAAATATCCTTTTTTGGCCTCTTGATTTTTTTTGACATGCCTTCTGACCCCAAAACGCATTTTGTCACAAAGAGGTTTTTCAGAAAATGGATTATCCAAGGGTGGGAAAACCGAGTTGACATTTGGGTGCTTCATTTTGGGCGGATGTGATGATGTGATGACGACATTTTGGGGCCGTGACTTGGGGGACGAGGAGAAAAGACGGGTGGATCGGGTTGCTTTAAACCCCTTTAAAGGACAGATTGGCGACGCTGTTCTTTACTGAGATTACAGGGCCCTGCCCCAGCGTGACACCCCTGCGGTCCTGAAAACTGACACCCGCTGGCATGCGTGTTGTCGCCCACGGGAAGGAGCCCCTTCTCTCATACCTCTACCCCCATGTCCTCCCCCCCTTTTGCTCGTTTACCACCTGAATTTCCTCATGTTCGAAATATAAAAATTTTGAGAGGGGAGGGAAAAGATTTTTGGAAGTTTTTATAAAAGACGGCAAACACAGCTATTCTCAAATCCTCAAATTCAAAAAATTTGCGGGATTAAATTTTAAAAACTGCAAAGTAGATCTTTAAAAACAAAGGGTTTTGATGCCAAAAGTGAAAAAAAACACCTGTTAAAATGTATACGGATAAAAAAGGTATTTTTGACCTTTCAATCACTGGGGGTGCTACAAAATTGCGTATTACTTTTGAACTGCAAAGTAGATCTATAAACAAAGCTGTGTGCCCCAAAAGTGAAAAAACAAAATCTGAATGTATTGGATAAAAAAAGGTATTTTTGGCACCTTTCAATTCCCCTGTGATGACTAAAAAATTTGCTGTATTACATTTAACTGCAAAGTATCTATCAACAAAGTGGCCCTGCGCCAAAAGTGAAAAAACAGTATCGAAATGTTTCGGATAATAAAGGTATTTTTTGGCCCTTTCAATTCACCTGTGGGAATACAAATTGCTGTATTTTTTTAAGTGCAAGGTGCCTAAATGAAAAAGCTGTAGTGCGCCAAAGTGAAAAAAAAAAACGTATCTGTAATGTATTGGATAAAAAAAAGGGTATTTTTTGGCACCTATCAATTCACCTGGGTGCTAAAAAATTGCTGTATCAAATTTAAGTGAATGCCTCAATGAAAAAAGCTGTATGCGAAAAAATGAAAAAAACCCCGTATCTGTAATGTATTCGGAAAAAAAAGGGTTTTTTTTGGGGCCCCCTATCAATTCACCTGTGGGGGACTACAAAATTGCGTATTAAAATTTAAATGAAAGGGTGCCTAAATAAAAAAAGCTGTATGCGCCAAAGTGAAAAAAACGTTCTGTAATGTATTCGGATATAAAAGGTTTTTTTTTGGCACCAAACCCAATTCACTGTGGTGACTAAAAATTGCTGTTTTCCATTTAAGTGCGGGGTGCTCAAGAACAAAGCTGTGTGCCCCAAAGTGAAAAAAACTATCTGAAGTATTGGGAAAATAAAGTATTTTTTGCACTTCCCCAATTCACCTGTGGTAACAAAATTGCGTATTCCATTTAATGCAAGGTGCTTCAATGAAAAAGCTGTAGTGCCCCAAAAGTGAAAAAACCCTTTGAAATTATTGGAAATAAATTTTTTTTTGGCCCCTTTCAATTCACCTGCGGGACTAAAATTTTGCTGTATTCCTTTAAGTGAAAGGGTGCCTCAATGCCCAAAGCTTAGTGCGCCAAAGTAAAAAAAACAGTATCTAAAAATGTATTCGGATAATAAAGTATTTTTGGCACCTTTCAATTCCCCTGTGGTGACTACAAAATTGCTGTATTAAATTTTAAAGTGAAAGGGTCCCTCATGAACAAAGCTGTGGGGCCCCCAAAAGTGAAAAAACACGTATTAAAATGTATTGGGATAATAAAAGGTATTTTTGGCACCTATCAACCTGTGTGACTACAAATTGGGATTCTAATTTAACTGCAAGGTGGCTTATCAACAAAGCTGGAATGGGAAAAAATTTAAAAAAGAACCCCATCTGAAATGTATACTGATAATAAAATGGAGTTTTGCACCTAAAAAAGAGCCCTGGTTACTAGAAACGATGTGTATCCCAAAATAATTCAGGCTGCCCAATATCCGGAAATATACAATAGAAAATGTTAATAATAAAGCTATTTCAGTGCAATGTCTACACTAATTTGGGGGGAAATATATCCGTTTCTTTTTGAGCTTGCTTTGTTTGCCCCCAGGGCCCCCCCCCCCCGCTCCCCCCGTGACTTTTCAGCGGTAGTGCTCCTTTAAAATTTTTACCCAACTACTTAAATCTTCCCAACTCTGATCAACTAATTGTAAGGGCACAGCTAACAGAAGGCTTTCTCTGTAAAAAATAGAATAATTTCGTGAGCTGTTTGGACACAGCCCGAGCGCCGTCCCACTGCTATGAGACGCTGAGAGACACTGACATGAAAGGAAGGGCTGTTTATGTAAAACGAGGGCTTTATTTTTCCAGCCCAAACGCAACCATACAAATCCCAGTCATACGTCGCACACACATCTCACCCCGCTTATTCTGTAAGTGATTTGCTGGCCCCCAAACATGACAGGAAGCTTAAAAAGGGGCGATATTTAAAAGATGATCACAGATTTTACCCAAAAATTTTCGCATGATCTAAAAAATTTTGATCAACATAAAAATGTGCCGTTTTTAACTTTTTCGATAATAATCGCTCAAGACAAAACCCGAACCCTTCTTCCCTTCCCCCTCCCCCCCCTTTTTTGTCATGTCCTTTTGTTAGGGTTTTGTGTTGTTTATATGATGAGGGGAATCCCCGGCCTATTTTCTTAAACAGAGTATTTTGAGCTTTACTAGTTTACATCTCAAGTTTTCCTTGTTTGGATTTATTGGACATGTTCAATGCCTGATTCTTACATGCCTTATACGTGTGCTATATCTTTCAGGTTTCAATTTGCTTTTTTTGTGTTACCTGTTTCTCTATTTGTAACACTTGATAATCAATAAAATTGTCAATTTAAAAAAAAAGAATGTTATGTTGGTTATGTTGCCGTGCACGCCCTAACCACTAGATCATAGAAACAATTAAATCAACAAAAATTTTAAACTCGTTAGCTGGAATGACAAAGGGCTACGATCCCCTCATAAGAGAAACATGGTGCTGAGAAATCTAAAGAAACAAAAAGGCAGAAATTGTCATATTGCAGGAAACTCATTTAGAAGAGGGGGATTTTAAAAGGATGCAAAAGTTATGGGTAGGGAAAGTTTGGGGCTCCTCAGCGAAGAATGGAAAAGCGGGAGTGCTGGTCCTTCTGCACAGGTCTTCAGGGTGCAAACTAGTTAGCCACTCGCATGATGAGGAGGGAAGATGGCTCAATGTAGTCTTAGATACCCCGGCAGGCATTATTAGCCTCTACAATATTTATGCCCCCAAGAAAAGGGACAGATCGTTTTTTATAGGTCTAGAACAACTCATTCATAGAGATGTCAATAATAATATCCTTCTGGGGGGGATTTTAATAGTGTAATGTGTAACGTGGAGGACAGAAAAAGGGTAGATCATCTCCTGAAGCAGAGGGACACAAGGATTCCATTATTGAGGGACCTCATCAACAATACACATTTGGAAGATGTATGGAGGTTGAGTTATCCAGCAGAGAGACAATTCACACATTTTTCTCATGCAAGACAATCTTGGTCTCGAATTGATTATTTTTTGACGTCCCAGAATCTCACAAGACAAGTAGAGGGAGCAGGGAATGGGGATCTGGTAATTTCGGATCACGCGCCAATCAGTATTAACATTCGAGAAACACACAAACGGGGGTCGGACATATTGTGGAGGTTTCCTCCCTCCTTAGCAAGGGATGAGCAGTTCAGGGACCTCCTTAAGGGTTGGTGGTGGGAGTATGAGAGAGAGAATAAGGATCAGGCAGGGCATGCTTTTTTGTTTTGGGATGCGGCAAAAGCAGTGTTAAAAGGTCGTAACATGGCCTATATGGCATCAAAGAAAAAAAAGATAACAAGAGCGTTAGCGGAAACAACCTCTACTCTGAGAGCAGCATATACACACTTCCTGCAAAATCTCTCCCAGGATAACAAAGAGAGGTGGGTACAGGAGAAAGCAGCATATGAGTTGCAGCAAGGAAGGATGGAAGATATGTATAGCGACGATCTCAAACTGTCTCTGTATAAACACGGAAATAAAGCGGGGAAATTGCTGGCCAATCTAGTATGGGGGAGAAGAGCGCACACCAATATTTTAAGTATGAAAAATAGTGCAGGGGAATCAACTGGGGACCCCAGGGAGGTTAATTCGATCCTGAGGGAATATTATGAAAAACTATATTCCCAAGCCCCCTATTATATGGACAAGGGACGTGAATTTTTAAAAGGAATTAATTTACCAGATATCTCAATTGAGGACCGGGAATTTTTGAATAGGGAAATTTCAGACGAAGAAATTTCAGGGGTAATCAAGAAATTCCCACTAGGGAAGGCGCCGGGACCCGACAGGTTTACAAGTGATTTTTACAAAATTCTAAGGGAAGAGATATCGCCCAACTTGAAAGGAGTCTTTAAAGAGATTATTGCCTCAGCAGAAATGATCTCCTCAGGGGACGTAGTGTATATAAAGGTCCTACACAAGCCAGGTAAAGACGCCACTTTGCCAGCGTCGTATAGACCAATCTCCCTGATAAATCAGGACATCAAAATTTGTTCTAAAAGTTATTGGCAAACAGATTGCTGTAATTTTACCAAACTTATATGGGATCATCAAATGGGTTTCTTAAAAGGGGAAGTCAGGAATTAAAAATATCAGAATGGTACTGACGGCACAGATAGCGACAGAGAAATCGGGTGATAAAACAAAAAGATCAGCACTATTAGCATCAGATGCCAAAGAGGCATTTGATACCGTGCTTTGGGGATGGCTCAACTTGTCTTGATCAATGGGGATAACTGGCTTATTTAGAGTCTATGTAAAGCCAATGTACGCAACCCACTGATAATTTAACACGCATAGGCTTCATTTCAGAGTCCTTCAAATTGCAGAAAGGGACAAGACAAGGGTGCCCCCTTTCTCCTCGGTATTCAATTTAGCATTGGAACTCCTGGCGATACATCTCAAGGAGAAAAATATTTTTAAAGGGATAACAATAGGGAGGGTGGAAGCAAAGCTGGTGTGTTTTGCAGACGATATGTTACTGTTTATGGAAGATCCCATTGATCAAACAAGCAAAGTTATGGAGGAATTAGATTCTTGCGGATCCTTTTCAAGTTATAAAGTAAATAAGGAAAAGTGTCAACTTTTAGGGATAGGGGGCGGTATAGGGTTAAACAGCAAAGATTTGGGAGTAGAAATAGCTAAATCACATGTAACTTATCTTAGGATCAAAATCGGGGCTAGATTGATGGCTCTTTATCAGTTGAATTTTACACCCGTCATAAGTAAGATTAAGGAAGAACTACTTAGGTGGAATAACCTGCCATTGTCTTGCTGGGGCAGGATCCAAGTAATAAAGATGATTAGCTTTGCCAGACTGTTGTACCCACTCCAGAATGTGCCGCTACTCCTGAAACATAAGGACCTTAAGGTGCTGAGGGGAGCATTCTTGAAATTCATTTGGAACAAGAGAAAGGCGAGAATAGCAATAGATAAATTGATCCTTAGGAAAAGTCAAGGAGGTGCTCAGCTACCCAACATTCGTTTATACAATGTGACAGCATTGTGGCGGCATGTCCTGGACTGGTATCATGATACGAGCATATTCTCAAACACTCTGGCAGAGGCTCATCTAGCGCACCCATGGGATCTGAGGGCCCTGCTACTTACTCCATTCAAATTCCAGCCAACGATTACAAAGGACAATGTTATCTTTAGAGACACGTTGACTACGTGGCACCTAGTACGCAAGATATTTGGAAGGCCTATGCATGTGGCTAAGTAGATGCCATTATGGTCCCTTCCAGAATTTACCCAGGGAAGGGAAAACAAATTATTTGGGGCCTGGTGGCAGAGAGGAATCAACGTTCTGGAGAACCTGCTGGAAGGGCGGGGAAATTGCTTTATGGGCTAGGATAGGGTGCAGTAGCAATATGGTTTAGGCGCCGTGCAGGTGTTACAATACCTGCAAATCAGAAACTTTGTCACGACTAAATTAGCTAATCTGGAGGGGTTGGAGGATCCAGAGGAATTCTCTACACTGATGAGAAAGAGTGATGGATATGCTACTTTGTCTAAGTTATATCATATTTCTTAGCAAACCTCCCCCAAAACCAAACCCAACACTCAAAGGGACTACGAGGCGGATGGCGATGGCAGTTTTTACCAAATGGGAAAAAGAACTAAATGATACAGAAATTGCAGATAAAATTCTCAAGGGCCTTGAAATGGTGAGAAAGGCAACAGTTAGTGAGGTGTGGAGAGAAACCCAATTCAAAATAGCACATAGAGCAATCTATGCCTTTAACATCCCATTTGATAACAACAGTCAGGGGGTGAGCTTTCTCAAAGCATGCCCTGTGTAAGCTGCAGAATGTGGGTCTACTTCATTGTTTTTGGGATTGTGTGGGTATACAGAAACTATGGGAAGAAGTGGCTGCATTCATAGAGGAGGTATGGGACAACAGGGTGCCTTTGGATGCACAAAGTTGCATATTCCAATATCTAGTGAAGGCGAGTGTGAGGGAAGGAGATGAGGGCAGACTGATACTTGTAATGAACAGGAAATTATGGAAATTATTGCACCCTTTAAGTTCTCATCTTATTATATGACGGAGCAGTTGAGCGGGAATCCTCATTATCACATGCTGGGAGACCTCGTAAAGACCACATCAATGGCTGTCTTCTGTCTCTCCGGGCAGGTGGCGGCCCCAGTTGCTAAGTTTCCTTTCCTCTAGAGAGAAACACTAATTAGTCATTTAAATCATATAATTAATAGGAGATTGGGCTGTGAAATTTAATTGAGAGTCAGAAGAAAGTTTTGCAGCAACAGCAGTTAGACTATGGAGCTCTCTTCACACATATTGTAATTGTTGACTTATTGATCACATGTTGGACCTTATTCTTCAGCCTTAACTAGTATATAACTATAAAACTACAAAAAATATATCCAATGGTTAATTGTTCATAAAAAGCTATTGCTATTTAATTATATTATTTATGTAAATTCATAGAACTTAATCTCAATGTAGTGTTTTACCAAAATGTACAGAATATGTTCATAGTCAGTTATATTATTGTTAAATGTCATGTTCCTTAAACTTCAATGTCCTAAAAATAATGCCTCAGCTGTAAATATCTGCGCCTTGTGAACTGCTGTCTTCAGAACAATGAGAACAGCATTAGCTGTTGCCAGTAAGCCAAGGTGTCAACTGTCTTGCAGTCTTCAGCCCTTTATTTGGTAGGAAGGCAAACTAAAGTCTCTGTGTCTCTAGGCCAGTTCTCCACTCTGTTGTTACTGACAAGGTTGGGTCAAGCCGACAGGAAATCTGTCACATAGATTCCGCTCCGCGTGTCCCTTGTCATTGTATATCAAGTTCACTGTTTTACATAGGAAGAAATAGAAAGTGCTTAGCATAAAAACAACTTCATGATAAAAAAAAACAAAAAACATAAAATTAGTGAAAGATGTATCAGAAATAAAAAGCATTAATCATAAATAATTTATTATTTTTATTATGGCTTTTTTCAGATAATATATATTAAACTGCCTTAAAAATTATGAGATAAAAATTATGAGGCAGAAAACCCTAAAATTGACTATTGAGTTTTGCATATAATTTTGCAGAAAACCTGTTAAATTTACAATTACAATTTGGGTTTGCCATCTATCACTCTATTAACCCCCTTCCTGCCAGCCAGTCATCATAATATGGCATTTAATTTTTTTCTCCCCACCTTCCAAGAACTATAATTTTTTACAATTTTTCATCTACATAGGCATATGAGGGCATTTATTTTGCGGGACAAGATTCAAATTTCAATGGTTTCATTGACCGTGTCATAGAATATACTGGGAAACCGCAAAAATTCTAAGTGGGGTGAAGTGTGAAAAAAACATACTTGAACAATGTTTCCGGGGGTTTTTGTTTTTATGCTGTTCACTCTTCGGTATAAATTATGGGCGACATGTATGAACGGGGCTGCAGCAGAAGTCTGAAAATTGGCATCCCTGTGCGCTATATTTTTAATCAGACGCACTCCAATATTAGGCACATTATAAAGTGCCCGCAGCACTTTGTAAATCGCCTGAGATCGGGGGGCATGCTGGAGGCGTGTCGCACTACAACCGTACAAAATTACACATTTATAGCTTCAGTACGGCAAATCCAGGTGCGTTACTGCTGGAACAGGCAGAGCACTTTAAAAGTGGTTTACCTGAGCCAGAATTGTTGCTTTGTAGCTACAAAGCGCTAAATTTATGACCAGCAGTAGAACAGGTTCATAGATTCAGGTGCATTCTACGTTACTAATGCGGGCGATTAAAATGGCATCTGAGAACCAAAATACATACATGTCACCCTGTGTCTGTCCGTATTCTACAGGTTGATATGATTCCGGCAATACCAAATATGTAGCATTTGCGTTATGTATTAGTACTCTATTTCTTACATGAAATCACCAAAAAAACACAATTTTGGCCTTTGGAATTTTTTTCTTCTGCAGTGTTCAGCATACAGGATAAATGATGTTATATTTTAATAGATCAGACTTTTACTGATGAGGCAATACTAATTATGTGTAACTTTTTTTATTATTATTTTTCTTTATTTATAAAATGGCAAAAGGGGGTTGATTTGAACTTTTGATATCTTTTATTAATATTTATACTTTGAAACTTTTTTTTTACATTAAAGGGAATGTGTCATCAAAAATGACTTATTGTTTAACTCACATTTTTATGTTCAACACATTTTTTAAGAATTTTTGGTTATATATTTTTAATTTTCCATATTGCTTTCAACATTTTTTAATAATTCTTAAGTCCTGCAGTTTTCACTTTGGCCACTGAGCCTAATAATTGTCTGACACTTCTTGTTCTGTAGAGAAAGATTCTCCGTTGTCTGCTTATCATCAGCCAAAGCGGGTCAAACTGAAAGGAGACACCAGTGTGAATAGATAGCACAGGATCCACAAGTCACAAGAGGAGATAGTCACAGTTCACCCTTTCCCCTCCCTGCACAATGAGTTCTTCCCAGGTCACCGAGCATAACTAGAAAACTCTCCTATAGAAGTGAATGGGACTTGATCAGTCCTTAAGTTTTCCTATGTGCATGAAGCTACTGTAAAGCATCTCTCTGACTGCTGTTAAAGCAGTCAAACAAGGCCTAGTGGCCAAAGTTTAAAACTGCAAGACTTAAGAATTATTAAAAAATATTGAAAGTGATATGAAAAATTTAAAAAAACAACCAAAAATTCCTAAAAAATGTGTTTTAACCTAAATATGGGAATTAAACAATGTCTCATTTTTTGATGACACATTCCCTTTAGCATTGAGCCCCCTCAAGGCATTTGCAGAAGGGCTTTAAAAGATGATGGGGGACATGTCAGAGAAGACGCTCCGCCACGGCAGTTTTAAGGCGCATTAAATTAGTGTACAGTGCACCTGAATTAATTAATCTATCAAAAATCTTACATTTGGTATACCTCGAATAGTATAATTGATGCGTCTAAAGCATCTCATTGCTAACATATTTGATGCACTTACTTTAGGCGCATTCAAATGTGTTATGACTGGCGTATAATGCACCTAGTTTTAGTGAACTACAGTACATTTATATAGAGAATAGGGCGTCAACAGTCTTTTGCCGCAAAATACACCACAAAATGGCGCAGCCCTAATGGGACATGTTGCCGATGTCTCTATGCAATAGAAATGAATATGTAGTGCCTAAGGAAGCCTTAATAAGTCTTTCTAGCCACCATGTGAATGGATTGGCAACCCGCGTACTTTCTGCAGGGGTGCCGATTGCAGTGAGGAACACAGCTGGCTCCATTCCCTGCTTTTAGTGGCACAGCTGACACTAGCATCCTATGTAGTGGACTTACAGAGTAAGCTTTTCTACATAAGATCTTACTGGCACCAAGACGTACCTGTCCTGTGTCAGTGGGAGGTTGAAGTGGTGTTCCCCCTATAGACTTTAATGGTCTATCACTAGGATAGACCATCAAAGTCTGATAGATGCGGGTCTCAAATAGTTACAGAGCAGAATGGAGGGCCGGTTGTGCTGGTGCTCAACGTTCCATTCTGTTCTATGGAAGTTCTGAGTACGGTCGAGTTGAGATGGTGCTAAAGATGATATTTTTTAAATTTACATTTTTTAAAAGAACACAAATGTGAAAAAGGCAGCATTTTATTTTATGTACGTTAAATATTAACATTAAGGGAGACATTTATAGAACTAGGTGCATCAAAGTTTATTTTCTCATCTGTTTCTCAGTGTATAATGCGCCTGAATGTATGAAAGTGGTTTTAGTGCACTCATAAATGGTGTCTAAATTCATCGCGCCCCGGGCCCGTTTTGTTTGCCGCATTATGGAACTTAGGCGCATTATAATGCACCAAACAAGTTATAAAGGCTATAGATAGGGGCTGGAAATAAAAGAAAAGTCATTAGAATAGCATGTCAGTGAATAGAAACTATGGTACTGATCTTGCTTGATGGACCTGTAGTGTGCTTGCTCTTGCTGTATGTAGAATAAAGGGTGAGAGCAGTAAAAATACATTTAAAATTTAATGTAGTAAAAATTAAAAATTAAAAATCTGAACAACATCATCAGTGGTTTAAATGTAAAATTAGTCTTAGATTCTTTTAATCTTAAATACATTTTATAAGAGATATTTTTATATTTTTGGGACATGATTACTTTTTATTATTGTACTGGTGTAAGTTGAGGAATATTGAACATTTTTTTAACTAACAGCAAAGCTAGCTCCACTTCGACTCCTCAGGCTCTGGCAGACCACACTGAAATAGGTCTGCCTGTTCGAGCAGTAATGCGCCTAGTTTTGCTGACCCACATTGATACAGTATACAGTATGTGTCTAATAATACGAGAGTGGTGCGACACCCCCCCAGAACGTCCTCATAACGTCCCCTCATGTTAGGCGCATAAAAAAGTGTTGAGTCTTTCGAACAATGTTCTTTCACTCTTGTTATGCGTTTTATACTTCTTAGCAGACTCACTTTGGCTCACTTGACGCAAGAAAAGTGTAAAATACCCCATAATACATGTCTCCATAACATTTTATTTGACTGCTGTGACAAAATGAAAATAAAATAGAAAAAAAATGTTGAATCTTCATTATATCGATAATACAGAAGGGTTTACAAAGATGGCGGGAAGTAATAGGGGCAGAAGCATTCTCCTAAAACTAAATGTGGAGAAAACAGAACTCATCATCTTTCCACCTCATAACTCTAACCCCTGCCCTGATCTCTCTATTACAGTCAACGGCTCTACACTTTCACCGGTCCCACAAGTCCGCTGTCTTGGGGTAATCAAATCCTCTGCGTTATCTGTCTAACCACACAGCCAAACCATCACCTCTGCCTGCCGCCTCCGCCTGAAAAACATTCTCGGCTATGACACTACAAAAAATGCTGGTCCATGCCCTTGTCATCCCCCGCCTAGACTACTGCAACATCCTTCTCAGTGGCCTCCCAGCTAGCACCCTCGCTCCCTCCAACCCATCCTTAACTCTGTTTGCCCGTCTTACCACCTCTCTCCTCGTACTCCTTTGCCTCTCCCCTCTGCCAATCCCTTCACTGGCTTCCATTGCCCAGCGAATTCATTTCAAGCACTAACCATGACCTACAAGCTCTCCACGACCTCTCCTCCTCCATACATCTCTGCCCTAATTTCCAAATATCTCCCCCCACGCATTCTCCGCTCCTCACAGAACCTTCTCCTCTGCTCTCCCCTTATCAGCTCCTCACACAACCGTCTCCAAGACTTCTCCCGTGCTTCACCCCACACTCTGGAACTCACTGCCCCAACACATCAGACTCTCCTCCACTTTCACCAGCTTCAAAAGCAACCTGAAAACCCATTTTCTTCAGGCTTGCCTATAACCTTCACTAAACTTGTCACTACTTCCTCCAAGACATGTCTGCCCCTCACCTCCTGTCTTTCCCCCCTCCTTGAGATTGTAAGCCCTCGCGGGTAGGGTCCTCTCTCCCTCTGTCGTGCCAATTGTCATTATCCCTTATCACTGTACCGTTTGACTTATGTAATGTATGTAACCCCCTCGAATGTACAGCGCCCTGGAATCAATGGCGCTTTAAAATAAATAATAATAAAAATAATAATAATAATAGAATTGCTGTTTTTCCTACATTCTATGCCCCCAAATGTATATTAATGAAATGATAAATGTATGTACCGCAAAAATAATGGCATTAAAAAAATACAACTCATCCTGCAGAAAATGTCCTTATATGGCTACATCAACGATAGACAAAAAAATATAGGTTCTTGAGTGTGAGGATATAAAAATTTAAAAAATTTGACTTGTTCTTGCACAAAACAAGCCCTCATACAGCTACATCAATGGAAAAGTAAATAGTTATGGCTCTTTGAATGAGATTATGAGAAAATGAAAAACCGTGCTTGGGCATTAAAGAGATTTTCCCATATGGCTGTTTAACAGAGCTGGCTCTTCACAGCCAGCTTCTGGCCCTTGCATTTTCAAAAATTGCGAATTAGTTCCACTAATTCCACTAAGAGCCACCAATAAGTGCTGTCCAGTTCTAAAAACAATTTGCACACGTTCTCCTTTTCATAAGTGGAACAACTTCAGGGGGTGAGACATTTCAATTTACATTACAAAACACACCCACTATACAGGGGAAATATAGTACAGCCTCATAGACCTTCAACCGAAGAAAACCAAGGGAGGACTTTACGGTCATTAAAACTTAACCTTTAATATAAAGTATATATATAGCGCGCAGTGCAGCGCTACTAGAGCAACATCAAAAACACAACACAATGGAAAAAGTAAGTGAGGGACAATGGAGCCCTGTTAAACCCTATAAAGGGGGGAAAAAACAAGCTACTCTAACCCTGGCCTCACAATAGACACAGGAAAAGTCGTCCTGATAAGGACGGTCCTGTCAGGAACTTGACCCTATATACCACTTACCCTATAAACATTCAAAGGATCCCCTCCACAGGGGATGGGGTTATCGCCCCGAAAAGAGCGGCCCTGCCCCTCGGTGGCTTGCCCTAATACGACACTACACTAAAAAATCACAGTATATATGGGTGGCTAATCCCCCTGTACCCTAGAATGTTAAAGCTCACTAAATCCAATACAAAAAAAAACACATATGTAAGCAGTCTAATAAAGCATCACATAAATATTCGCCTCTGCTTAAAAATGTCAAAAGACAGTGCTATATATTCAGAAATGTCTAACTGTCCTTATGTATGAAGCATCTAGTTTCCGATGTGTTTCTCCCTCCTCAATTTTTTTGTTTGGGTTTATCAGGGGGAAGAAATCCAGAGGACATCAATAGATACTGGAACCAAAATAAGCACTGCTTGATAGAGCATCGATGTGGCTCTGAGACGCTCTTTTTGGGGCGATAACCCCACCTGGGTTGTCAGGATATAATAGTGGAGAGTTTAGGGGCTTTAATTTTGATCAGGTGTATTTAAGCCCACCCCACTTTACCGTGGATTGTTTTTTGTCCAGCATTATGGTTTATATTAGTGTATTAGTATCTTTTTAATCGTCTAGAATTGAAGGTTCTATTTAAGAAGTAGGTCAGATATTATGTTTAAAGTTAACCAATGTGGTGAGAATACCCCTTTAACTTACCATTTTTGAAAATCACCCTCCATAACGTCTATAAGACCAGTTTTAGCAGTTGATGTGAGTGCATCTTTTCCCTGCATTTACTTACAGCACAGAGAAGATAAAAGCACCGTCTTGAAGAACCCTTGGTAGGTAAAGGTGTGAAGAGTGGGACACTGAAATGAAGTTCAGAATTCCATGCACGTTCCTTTAAAATGAAATCTGTTGCTGCTATAGAGCGTTGTTAGGCCATTTTTCTATCAGAGGAATCCATAGAGACTGGATAAAAGTAGTGACTATACCACACAGAACTTAATTTAAGTGGAGAGGTTTATTGAGGCAATGTCAATGTTTCAGGAGCTTGACGTACAACATCCAAGTGAATATTTATAGATGTACGAATGCATTAACATTGTTAGAGAAAAAGACACAGTTGAAACAGAGTTCCTCTATCGTTCTTGAAGTACTATAGAAAATGCCTGGAGGGATAGAGGCAGCAGGTGCAGCTTACTTCAACCAGCCCCAATATCTAGACATGACTGTGAATCATTCATACCTGACAAACAGACACATTATTTTTATGAAAGAGTTTGGCTGGTTTTCAAGAAATCATCTAAAACTCTTAATAATGTATTATTTTTAAAATATTGTATTTTAAACTCTTTAAAATATAATTTATAAAACCTACTAAACTTTTTTTTCTAAGTATGATGCTCCTGATATAAAGGCCTCACCCACTGTCTCTGGTTTGACACCTGCCCAGATAAGGTTTGCTACGATCTGTATCTGGCATGTGCCAGACTCAATAGGCAAGGGACTCGGCTTTTGGGAGCCACAATTAACATATATTACATATAGTGGCATTGTTGTTAAAGGGGTTTTGCCACAATCTCATTTCAATGGTGAAAATGTTTGTTATTTCATTTGCAAGCTTCCTACATCAATTGTACTTCGTGGCAAAACCATTTTAATGCTCATCTTGGTATACTGGGATTAGTTTGGTAATCGTATGATAGTAATATGTATGGTGAGTTATTGTATGACTGTATTATTTACATTTACTACTCATAGCTGAAAGCTTTTGAAGAGTCCAATTTTGAGCACTGATTTTCATTATACATTATATCTACGGATTGTGTACTGCTGACTCAGAATCCAGTGCACAATGTGGTGTTTTACCAAACTTTTTTTTAGAAACCATGGCAATATATTTTAACATGACATATAGATACTAATATTCCCTAAGTATTTGGAATCCCCACTTTACAAATCATGTGTTTGATCCTGCTGTTGTTTTTTTACATCAAAAACAGCCCTAGATATAACAATGCATGTGTCGATTGTCGAAATACTCAGGACTCTGGATCTTCATAGTTAATTTCCTGGGTGCGGCTCATATCATGACCCAACAAAATTCACGCTTTATGACAACCAAAATAGACTGCCATTAGAAGCCACAAGTGGCTATGGATAGCTAGTCACTGGGACCTCTGCGGATCCTAAAACTGGGCAGGTGCCTACCATTAGTAATAACATCCAAATATGTACAGTAACTTGCCCTAAAAAATTAACAGGAATTTTTGTAAGCATCCAAGCAACATATGAATCATTTTTGCACATGATTATTAGAAACTGCAGAGATTTATTGTAAGGGTATGTTCACATGTCGTATTTGTGTGATTATTCCAAAGTACACCCCGCCAATACGGTAAAATCAAAACACTCATTTTGTGCTATGTTAAAAGAACTTATTTCCTTGAACATACTGTGCGCCTGTAAAAGGAAGCAAAATGTCACTTCTTTTGGGTGCCTACACACCCGGTAATATGGAACTAAATAGGAGACAGGGCCAGTGTGTACTTTCAACAGCAGGCACATTGCAGCGCATACCTGTGTGAACATAGCCTAAAGTGGTTTCTTTAATTGCTTTTTTTCAATAGTGAATAGCTGAGAATTAGAGTAGGACGTCCTGCCTTGAGATCCCGTTGTAAGCCGGGGGTGGCTTAAACATTTTTTCATCAAAACATGTGAACTAAGAATCTCACAGTTTTTTTCATGTATTGCAGATAGCATAAATGCTTCTTTAGAGGTTTCCATGTATTGTTTGATAGCCCTTTTAGCTGATGGTGTGCCACTTGTATTGGAATGTGTGTATATATATATATGCCACAACCATGCAAGTGGCACCCTGGTTCACATTGTGTTTTTCAGAAATGTTTTTTTGTGCAGAACTATACGTTGTATTTGGCATATATTGCTTTTAATCTATATAGGGAGAAATGGATGCCTCCATTTTGGTTTCTTGCACCCCGCCCAACTACACAGGTTGTTAGATCAGTGCAGTATGCTTTTAAGGTTGGTGCTTTTTTCTTTTTCTCTCTGTATTATGGAGGTTTGTTTACCCAATGAGAAGTCTGAATTGGACTCAAATGAGAGGTAAAAATAGAGTAGGACCACCCACCTTGAGATCTCATTTTAAGCCGGGGGTGGCTTAAACATTTTTTGATCAAAACATGTGAACTAAGAATCTCAAAGTTTTTTTCGTGTATAGCTGAGAATTAGTGACCACCACTGAGTTTCAAACAGGGAATCTTGTTAAGGTCCCCACTGTTTGGATGATATTTTGTAGGCTGTTTTCCTGGAAACATACAGTGCGAGGGATACCAGGAAAAAAAGACACCCACACTTGTTTTTAAAAATAACATTCACATTCCACAATTTTTTTGGTTATATCTGCATTAACCAGTTGGGTAATAGTAATCATTATCAGATGATCCCTGCGGCATATATGAAACATGATAATGCAATGTCTGCTTAAAGCTCTATGAAATAGATAAGAGCTATCTCGCATTTCAGAGCTGCTCAGCCATGATAGAACTGTCCAGTGTGTCTCTGCTCAGCCTACACTCTTCAGCATCTTTTATCTTGTGCCGGATGAGCGACCTTTCAGAGATGATTGTTTGTTGGAACATCTGTGCACCACACCTACAAGAGACAGGGACAGATGGAAGTCCACAGATGTGCTGACCTTTTAATAGAGCTATGGGCTTGTCCAGATCTTAGATTGTCCTCAATGGGTTGTTTGGCAAAAGGCAAATCCAGAAAATAATATGAAAAATGTATTTTTGGCTGCAACCCAGCAGCGGTATATAGTGTTCCTGCCCAGGATTAACTGAATCTCTCAAATCTAATCACAACAGGCCAGCAATCCCCCAAACAACACTTCAAAATCTGATTCATATCAAATAACAGCAGATGAAATAAATTAGACCAGGGCTTTTATAACACAAAAATCACAAGTGCAATGGGATGCCTATTTCAGGTTTAGTAACTCCTTTATCTCTTCAGTGATCAGGAGGAGTTTGGGAGAACTGTTGATAGAATTTGTTCCATGACTGAAAGGAGGGGTTCCATAGGAACACTACTCAAACAGAAAAGTTTCCTAACTAGAAGTTCACTAACTACTGCAAAAAAATAGACAAAGGTCAATAACATTGCTGTACGAAATGGACTAACTGTATCACAAACTTGCCTAGGAAAGTGATTTACCAGTTAAAATTAAGTGAAGAGATTGCTAATGCTTCATCAATAAGTCATCCAGGATTGTTAAACTATGTTCACCCTTAGGCTATGTTCACATGACGTAATTGCAGGACATATATTGGCGTGTAAGTGCACTGAAGTACGTCAGAAATGTGCCCCACAACTAAGGTAATTCATAGCTCTCATAATCATAGCTATGATTACCCGACGTTTTCCCCGGCATGGAAAACAATTCACATGTCATTTCTTCCCAGCACTTACACAGGGGAGAGTGAAAGTGAATGGCAGCCGGCAGTCAGTGTTATGGAAGTATGCTATGCACTGGCCAGCGCGTACTTCTAAAACACCCAGTGTATTTCAGCGCACACAGTACAAGCCACAATATGTTTTGTGAACATACCTTTACTTGATCATCTGTAGAGCTGGCATTCGTAGCACTCACTAGTTTAAACATTTTAGGGATATCCTGCTTAAAGTCACTTACTGAAGTATTTGCCCAGACTGGTTCTTCCTATCCTGTTATTAAAATGTGGAGAAATCGGTTGTATGGTAGCCTCAAGATAATTTTAACTTGCAACCCACGAGGAAACCACTTCCATCACAGATAGTCTTTCTGCACTGCTGGATGGATCCACCTGTTGGATGTATGACTTTCCAGCATGTTATAGACTGCTGAGCAATAATGGCTGTTCAACAAACCTGTCCAGCCTACAAGAGCGTTTAGAAGTGGCTGTGTATTTCTGTGGCTCTATTCATTAGAGTCAATCAGCATTGCTGACAATTGCTGCATTGTTGAGATCATGGGTCAGATAAGGTCAAGGTTTAACAGGTAGGCCCCCCACCAATTTATTTGTTTGTGGGCCTCTATAAACCTTAAAGGTGCTTTGCTATAATGCAAAATCCCCTGTGTAAGCTGGTTCGCTGGTCTTAAAGTAGAGGGAGAGCAGTTCTCCCTTGTCATTTCTATAGCAGTTCCGAACATAACCAAGCAAGTGTGCTCAGCTGTATTCAGAACTCCCTTGGAGATGAATGAGAGAGATCTGTGTAAGTGTGGCCACCTCCACATTCACTGAGGCTGGCTCGTAGTGAGCTACGAGCTGGCATTCATAGCTTATTTTCCATCATGGCAAAACCCCTTTAATCCAACCCTGAGAGCATCACAACTTATTTATTCTGAAAACCAATCGCTGACTCCTCTGACTTAGTTTTCTTACATGTACCTATAAAATGTCATAATATTGTATTAGGCGTATTGCTCCTTTCATTATATCCTCAATAGGGTTGTCTCATCACAGACATCAGTGGTGCATTGCTAAAATATACCAGCAATGTCTGATTGTGTAATCAAGGGAAGTCCTGTTGCCCAGGTCCTTCATCTCCAAGGAAGCTCCCACTAGGATACAGGACCTTGGACAAGATAATTAGGGCGAATGCCACAATTTAAGGCTGTCTATATAACATTGCCACCTAAAGTGTTTGATAACACCTTTCAGACATCACCTGATACTGGGAGAAAAAGAACCCAATTTGCCTCTTCCTTTTAAACCCTGTAAGCTCCACTCCTAAGATATTAAAATATGTGTTGTGCACCTGTGGCTCTAAAAGTATACCTATCATTGCGGTGCATGTCTTGGTGTCCCACGTTGTTTTTAGGGTGTAGGGAGTTTTAGGGGGGTTAACTTACCGGTCTGGTTACTTGACACTCGTGTTGCCGTCTAATTTGTCTTTCACCTAAACCCAAAGTGCAACACTAATTTGTGGCAGTCTTGCTAGACTGATAGCTTAAGAAAAGTGATTAACTACAATCAGAAAACGTCAACTGTAAGGGTATGTTCACACGGTGTCTTGTGTCCGTATGAACATCCGCTTTTCCGATGCGTGTCTGGGTCCGTCTGAATGGACCCAGGCATGCATCTAACAATTAGCAGTGAGTTCATAACTGCTGGCAATAAGACTGCTAATTGTTAGATGCTTGTCCGGGTCCATTCAGACGGACCCGGACATGCATCAGAAAAGCGGATGTTCACACGGACACAAGACGCTGTGTGAACATACCCTAAGTTATTGGATTGTTGAGTTACTGTACTGTAATCACTAATATGGTCTGCAAAGCATATTTGTGGAACCAGTGGCGTAACTACCGGGGTAGCAGACGTAGCAGCTTCCCCAGGGCCCGTGCTCCTAGGAGGTGGCGCAGCTGCTACCGCGTCCGCTACGCTGGTAATGCTGCTCCTGGGCCCGCCGGCAACGAACATACTAGTTCACTGCCGGCGGGCGGGGAGCTGAGGGGCCCGGCGCATACTGCCTCTGAACGCCTGGGCCCTCCGGCCCGAGCGTTCAGAGGCAGCACTGCCTGGAGGTAGCAGAATTGAGCTCTGCTTGCTCTGCTCTGCTACTTCCCCTGCCGGCTCTCTGTGATCACGTGGGCGGCGCGGTGACGTCAGGCCTGAGGCTGGAGCGTGGTGCATCGGGGAAGCGTGGACTGAGGTAAGTAAGCTATTTATTATTTTACCTGCCCTATATCCTGTCAGCATAGCCCCCTGCCTGTCTATATACCCACAGCCTGCCTGCGTAGCCCTCCAGCCTGCCTAAATACCCCCCTGCCTGTCTATATACCCCAGCCTGCCTGTATAGCCCCCCAGCCTGCCTAAATAGCCCCCTGCCTGCCTAAATAGCCCCCTGCCTGCCTATGTACCCCCAGCCTGCCTAAATAGCCCCCAGCCTGTCTACATACTCCCCAGCCTGCCTAAATAGCCCCCCTGCCTGTCTATATACCCCAGCCTGCCTACATAGCCCCCAGCCTGCCTACATAGCCCCCAGCCTGCCTTCATAGCCCCCCAGCCTGACTACATAGCCCCCAGCCTGCCTTCATAGCCCCCAGTCTGCCTATATACCCCCAGTCTGTCTACATAGCCCCCCAGCCTGCCTACATCGTCCCCCCCAAGCCTGCCTACATAGCCCCCAGTCTGCCTATAGACCCCCAGTCTGTCTACATATCCCCCCAGCCTGCCTACATAGTCCCCCCTAAAGTCTGCCTATATAGCCCCCTAAAGCCTGCCTATATAGCTCTCTAAGTCTGCCTTCCTGAATAGCCCTATAGCCCCCGTGAAGCCTGTCTGCCTATGTAGCCTCTATAACCCCCTAAAACTTGCCTGCCTGTCTACTTATATGGGGCCCCTTTAGCTACCTATCCTTATATAGTTTAAAAGCAAACATGTGCCAAATACAACGTATAGTTCTGCACAGAAAAACATTTATGAAAAAAACACTGCGAACCTGGGTGCCACTGGCATGGCTGCGGCACATATACATATGCACACAGCCCAATACCAGTGGCACACCACTGCAAAAAGGGCAAAAAAACACATGGAAATCTCCAAAGAAGCATTTTATGCTATCTACAATATATGAAAAAACTTTGAGATTCTTGGTCCGCATGTTTTTGGCCAAAAAATGCTCAAGCCACCCCCGGCTTACAACGGGATCTCAGTTGGATGGTCCTACTCTATATTATCTCTCACCTGGGTCAACTTCAGACCTCTCACTGTGACAAACGGCATCCAAAATGCAGAGGGAAAAATAAAAAAAGCACCAACCTTTCAAAGCCTAGTGCATTGATATAACAGCCTGTGGAGGTGGGCGGGTGCAGGTAACCAAAATGGAGGTGTCTACTTCTCCTTATATAGTTTAAAAGCAAACATGTGCCAAATACAACGTATAGTTCTGCACAGAAAAACATTTTTGAAAAAAACATGCAAAACCTGGGTTGCCACTGGCATGGCTGGGGCACATATACTATGCACACAGCCAATGCCAGTGGCACACCCACTGCAAAAAGGGCAAAAAAAACATGGAAATCTCCAAAGAAGCATTTTTATGCTATCTACAATTATATGAAAAAACTTTGAGATTTTGGTCCGCATGTTTTTGGCCAAAAAATGCTCAAGCCACCCCCGGCTTACAACGGGATCTCAGTTGGGTGGTCCTACTCCATATTATCTCTCACCTGGGTCAACTTCAGAACTCTCACTGTGCCAAACGGCCTCCAAAATGCAGAGGGAAAAATAAAAAAAGCCCCAAAACCTTCAAAGCCTAGTGCATTGATATAACAGCCTGTGGAGGTGGGCGGGTGCAGGTAACCAAAATGGGGGTGTCTCTTCTCCTTATATGTTTTAAAAACAAACATGTGCCAAATACAAAGTTTTTGTTCTGACAGAAAAACATTTTTAAAAAAACACTGCGAACCCGGGTGCCACTGGGATGGGTGCGGGACATATACAAAATGCACCAGTCCAATGCCATGGGCCCCCACTGCAAAAAGGGCAAAAAAAACACAGGGAAAAATTTCCAAAGAAGCTTTTATGATCTACAATATATGAAAAAAATTTGGATTCTTGGTCCGCATGTTTTTGGCCAAAAAATGCCCAAGCCACCCCCCCCTTAAACGGATCCATTGGGTGGTCCTACTCATTTATCTTCACCTGGTCAACTTCAGAACTTCACTGTGCCAACGCCCCCAAAAGCAGGGAAAAATAAAAAAAGCACCAACCTTTTAAAAGTGGCAATAAAAACAACTTATCGGGGGGGATAACCAAAATGGAGGTGTCTACTTCTCCTTATATAGTTTAAAAGCAAACATGTGGCAAATACAACGTAATAGTTCTGCACAGAAAAACATTTTTGAAAAAACACTGCGAACCTGTGGTGCCATGGCATGGCTGCGGCACATTTATACATATGCACACAGTCCAATACCAGTGGCACACCACTGCAAAAAGGGCAGAAAAACACATGGAAATCTCCAAAGAAGCATTTTATGCTATCTACAATATATGAAAAAACAATGAGATTTATCGGTCCGCATGTTTTTGGCCAAAAAATGCTCAAGCCATCCCCGGCTTACAACGGGATCTCAGTTGGGTGGTCCTACTCTATATTATCTCTCAACTTCAGACCTCTCACTGTGCCAAACAGCCTCCAAAATGCAGAGGGAAAAATAAAAAAAGCACCAACCTTTCAAAGCCTAGTGCATTGATATAACAGCCTGTGGAGGTGGGCGGGTGCAGGTAACCAAAATGGAGGTGTCTACTTCTCCTTATATAGTTTAGAAGCAAACATGTGCCAAATACAACGTATAGTTCTGCACAGAAAAACATTTTGCCCTTTAGCTACCTAAACCCTGCCTGCCTATCTATATGGCCCCTAGAGCCCACCTAACCCCTGTCTACCTGTATGGCTCCCTATAGCTACCTCAACCCTGCCTGCCTAAATGGACCCCATATAGCCAGGGTGGCAGGTGCTGGAAAAGTCAGGATTCTAAGATATTTGTGTCTAAATCTCCAGGGACAAGTGGTTGGGAGATGTCATGATGGCGGACTGGACCGAATGCAGAACAAAAGGGAAAGTCAACAACTCGTCAGAGAAACGTCACCTGTGAGTCACAAGATGTAACTGCACTGTAATCACTTATGTCTGCAGAGCCTGTGTACACTGGTGTCTACCACTATATGGTCACTGTATGGAGGTTATATACAGTCTGCAGAGCCTGTGTACACTAGTATATGGTCACTATATGGCGGTACTATTGGTCTTTGTGTACTGATCAGTAATAGTGTAGGGGTATTATTCAGTCAATTTGTGGTCATGTTCTGGCAGTATAATCAGGTTCCTATGTAGTAGTGTTATTGGTAATGTTGGTCTTGGTATAGTGGGATTTGTTTGGTAGCAGTATGATGGTGCTATGTATGGTGAGGTATTTGCCCCTTGTATTATCTACATTATCTAACAGCATGTACTGGTAAATGTACATGGTTGGGAGGGGGGGGCATCCAAAAGTTTTCTTTGGGGTCCTGGCTTCTCTAGTTACGCCCCTGTGTGGAACTAATATATATCCTTATTTGGTGGTAATATTGGATTTTATATAGTGGATTTATCCAGTAACAGTAACATTATTGAGTCACTTTTGAGTGGTAATGGCAGGGTTATGGTGCGGTGGTATTATTTGTGTCTTGTTTAGCAGTATTATTGGTAATGTTTTTCTTTCTATTTAGTGTTAGTGACTATGTTATATAGTATGGGAATGTGCTGCTGGTACAATATTTCAGTATTTCCAGATCCACTTATATTTTTCTACCCAGGGCCATATTTTGTCTAAAATTGCCCTTGCTCTTCCTGGTTGTTAGAACAAAGTGGCAGCAGCACTAAAATGACATGACTTCTTTTTGATGGATTAAGAATAAACTACGTAGTAATAGAAACATGTTAAAATTTGAATGTTTTTTTTCACGATACTTTTTTGAGATATCCCAACAGTCTATGTTGTTAAGAGAAGCCTTTGTATAAATTAATGTGTCCCTTAATTTCCTTGCCTTGATACCCTGAGCTAGCTAAACCAAATTTGTGGTACATGAAAATTCAGTGTCATATTGTTATATAAGGCCAAAAAATAAGAAAGAATATAAAACAATGTAAGTTTGGTCAAAGTAATTTCAAATAGAACATTAAATAATAAATCTAAAAGAAAATGTAAATGCACTTACTAATAATAGCATCGTTCTGTGCAAACGATTGTAACCATTTAGATTACGTTGCTATTTATTAATCTGCAGAAAGTAATCCATTTCATTAAAGCGCTTCATTTGTTCAGAGACGTAAAGACACAACTAATTAACTCTGGATGAAATCAGAAAAATGGCTGTAAAGCACTGTATGAATAATAGGCACGGGCATTTAGAGTTAGATATCTAAAGGGGCAATGATATTTGTACTATATAATACATATGTTGCTCAGATCATTGCCTGTCTAGTTATGATAGAAACATTTTATTATTTGAATGAAAAAACTAATTTATATTGCTCTGCTTTCTTACTTGTCATTTCCTATATACAACTGTAGCAAGGTCCCAACATATACCGCAGCGGGCCAGAGCCGTAGGGACTTATAGAGCAAACTTTGTCTCTTTGCGCCAAAAAGCTGTCGTAGCCCTGTTCTTTAGATGTATGAACAGTCACACTCCAAACTTTGGCACAATCGGCTCCAACACTTTGTAATGCGCCAAAGATTTGGGGCGTTCTGGGGGTGTCGCACCACATTCATAGAATAACACACATTTATGATTCTTTGACCTCAAGTATAGGCTCAGAACAGGTAGAACAGCCAGACCAGGTTAAAGGTGTTGCCTGAGCCTGACTTGTCATATTGGCCCTAGACTGCGCCTGTGTGTATGAATTGCAGAAGAATAGATTCATACATTCTAACGTATTCTACACTGCCTTAAAGCTATTTAGAACTGGCCTGTCAGCGCCAATGTTCATACATGTCACCCATAATGAGCAGGCAACAAAAGTGTGGTAGACCAAATTTATTTTCCTCCTGCTTATAAAGTGTATACAATCGAAAAACAGAGCAACAGTAGTCCAAAAGAGTATGTTTGCCCTGCTGCAGTACAACTTGAAAAACATGCAATGAGAATAGCGTCTCAGAATATGAATTCTTAGGCCAAATAAAGCCCTATGGATCCTTAGACCTTATGTCTTCAGTATATAAGCTGTAGGCCAACAGAAATTTGTCATTCAAGAAAGCAAAAAATAAAATAAATATAAAAAAAATACATAATACATAAAAATTAAGCAAACTGTGCAGAATCTGCAAGAGATTCATAACCCTGCATTATCTTAATAAAGCTCAAACCTGTAGAATAATATTATAAGAAATTCATTATTAAGGAATTTTACACCTATTTCTGTAAGAAAACTCATAGGTACATTTAAACCATCATTTTTTACATTTTATGGCTTTTAAAAGGAACCTGTCACGTGCTTTATGCTACCCTGTCAGAAAGCAGGGTATGAAAAAAGGAGAGAAGCTGAGCTCTGTGATACCTAGTTTATAATGAAAGAGGAGAGAAGCAGAATCTTGATTATTATATAGGATTAATATTTGATAGAGGGAGAAACATGAGCTCTTTATATATAGGGTTAATATGCTAGAGGGAGAGAAGCTGTAGCTATTGTGATATATAGGGTTATGATAGAGGAGAGAAGCTGAGCTCTGTGATATATAGGGTTATATGATAGAAGGAGAGAAGCTGAGATCTGTGATATATAGGGTTATATGATAGAGGAGAGAACTGAGCTCTGTGATATATAGGGTTATATGATAGAGAGAGAGAAGCTGAGCATGTGATATATAGGGTTATATGATAGAGGGAGAGAAGCTGAGCTCTGTGATATATAGGGTTATATGATAGAAGGAGAGAAGCTGAGCTCTGTGATATATAGGGTTATATGATAGAGGAGAGAAGCTGAGCTCTGTGATATATGGGTTATATGATAGAGGGAGAGAAGCTGAGCTCTGTGGTATATAGGGTTATATGACAGATGAGAGAAGCTGAGCTCTGTGATATATAGGGTTATATGACAGAGGGAGAGAAGCTGAGCTCTGTGATATATAGGGTTATATGATAGAAGAGAGAAGCTGAGCTCTGTGATATATATAGGGTTATATGAAAGAGGAGAGAAGTTGAGCTCTGTGATATATAGGGTTATATGACAGGAGAGAAGGTGAGCTCTGTGATATATGGGTTATATGATAGAGGGAGAGAAGCTGAGCTCTGTGATATATAGAGTTATATGATAGAGGGAGAGAAGCTCAGCTGTGTGATATATGAAGAAATGAATTGGTAGATGTTTTCTTGCTTTACAGGTCAGAATGGACAAATCCCATATCGTCGACCTGAAATTGAATATCCAAAAAATCCATGTTAAAACGACCAAACTTATAAGTAAGTTGGATATTTAGAGCATTGTCAGTAAGGATATTCATAAATGTTTGTAATTCGTTGATTGCGCCCAAATTAGCAGGACATCATCGATATAGTGGCCCCAAAACTGAACTTTCTGTATCATGTTGACAGGATCTGTACATAAACCCAAAAACAAGTTAGCACATGAGGGTGCACAGGCTGCCCCCATTGTTGTAACCTGTAATTGTAAGTAAATGATCTCCCAAAAAAAAAAATTGTTGGTGAATATAAATTCAAGAAGTTAGATAATGATATCACAAAGATCTTTGTCCAAGTCATACACAGTAGAATATCGATCTTTGCAGACGATACTAAGCTCTGTAAAGTAATCAACACAATAGAGGATAATATGTTATTACAAAGGGATCTGGATAAGTTGGAGGCCTGGGCAGGGAAATGGCAGATGAGGTTTAACACTGATAAATGCAAGGTTATGCACATGGGGAAGAGAAATCCATTACATTATTACATGTTAAATGGAAAAACACTGGGTAAAAGTGCATGGAGAAGGACTTGGGAATCCTGGTGGACAGTAAACTTAATTGTAGCAGCCAGTTTTCAGGCAAGCAGCAGCCAAAGCAAATAGGATCATGGGGTGCATTAAAAGGGGCATAGATGCACATGATGAGAACATTATTCTCCCATTATACAAGTCATGGTTAGACCACACATGGAATATTGTGTACAGTTTTGGGCACCAGTGCACAGGAAAGACATTGTAAGAGCTTGAAACAGGTTACAAAGGCGGGCAACAAAAATAATAAAAGGACTGGGTGGACTACAGTACACAGAAAAGATTGGCAAGATTAGGGTTATTTAGTTTAGAGAAAAGAAGGCTTCGGGGGGGACATAGTAAATATGTTTAAATACATCAAAGGTCAATATAGAGATCTCTCCCAAGATTTATTTATACACAGGGCTGTATCTAGAACAAGGGGGCATCCTTTACGTCTTGAGGAACGAAAGTTTCTACATAAACATAGAAGGGATTCTTTACTGTAAGAGCAGTGAGACTATGGAATTCTCTGCCAGAGGGACTGGTCATGGTGAATTCAATAAACCGAGTTCAAAAAGGGTTGGATTGCATTTCTGGAGCGTAATAATATAACAAGTTATAGTGACTAGGATTCAGGAGAGGGGTCATTGATCCAGGGATTTTTCTGTTTGCCAGTTTGGAGTCAGGAAGGAATTTTTCCTAAAATGAGGACAATTGGCTTCTACCTCATTGGGGTTTTTTGCCTTCCTCTGGATCAACACCTTAGCACAACAGGCTGAACTAGATGGACGACTTGTCTTTTTTTAGCCTTACAAACTATGAAACTATGAAACTATGTACAATTTTTTATTGGCTTTTCAATAATTAATTTATTTACATAATCAATGTGATTCTCCCTTATTTTGTTTTATTTTCGACTTGGTCCACTCTCATGCAATTGGTTTACTGAGCTGTTCATCAAGATATCATTATCTGAGATTCTCTTATTGGTTCATCTATGTGTCCATCATATACTTAGTCTGGTTGGCTATTCCTTTATATTGTTGGCTGGGTTTCATGGTCAATTATGCCCCTGGAAGAAGTGCAAGCTAAATGGTTATGGGTCATGGTCTCTACACTCCAATCTGGTTTTCCGTTTTGGGGTAAGTACTTTTTGACCACTTAAATTTCTTTTCAGTATTTGATGCTATTGATACTCTTTCCCTATCCAATTTAGTGACTGTTAATTATGTAAAGCCCAAGATTTATTGATAAACTACACCAGTTTATACTATATGGACCAGAAGAGGAGTATAAGCCCACCATTGGTGTCACATGTCTATCATATATACATTTTATGTGTCTTTATATTTTAACAATTAAATAAAATACATATTTTTATTTTTACAAAGTGTTGGTTTCCTATTGGTTTTGCATCATGTTTTTTTTCCCAACATTCCCATATATTATATTTATGTAGTGCCAGGTTTGTAGGTTTTTTTCTAACTTTAAAAACAATTTAAACAAGGATATTTACAACTAAGAAAAATTCCTGGCTAATATATTTCTGTTATATCCCCAAAAATAAGACATCCCCGAAAATAAGACCTTCTGCAATTTTTATTCAAACTTAGAAATATAAGGCCTCCAGGCTTCCCCTGAAAATTAGAACTAGCGGAAGTCAATGCTGCAGCTCCCCCCACGCCACACATTAGCATTAGCAGATCATTTAGATAGGTCTTACCTTGTGTGGGAGGCTACCTGAACAAGAGGTGCTCATTTAAGGAAAGTTCTATTGTTAGAAACGAGAAATCGGGGCCAATGATTCTAAAAGAAATGGAGTTACAAGAAATTCACCACGAAATTCAAAGTTTGGAGAGTGATTGTCGGTCTGTGCCGCGTTCCTGTCCTTCACCGCGACCTCTGCTGTCGCCGTGTGCGTTCCTGGCGCCGCTGCTTGCCCGCCTGCGGTCGCTGTGCGGCTTCTCCCGTGCTGGCCATGCTGCTCCTCCATCTTGGCTGCTGCCCTATTTCCCTTTCTCTCTATAGAGGGCGGCAGCCACATCATGCACTCTTTCATACCCACAGTGTGCAGCGGGGTTGGGCTTCCTCTACCAATCCCCTTCCACTTGTGTGTTTATAAGCCTGCTCCTCCCTAGACTCCCTGCCTGATCCTTGTTGTTGCATGTTGTGTTGTTGTTGCTGTGTGGTTTCTTATCTTGTTTGTTATCTGTCCGGTGTGCACACGCTCTCTTGTTTGTGTCTTTATGGTATTCCCTATATTTGGTTAGTCTCTATGTTGGTCTCCTTGTGTCCTTGTCTGAGTTTCCTTGCCTTGTTCTCTGCCTGTGTTCTTGCCCTGGTCGTGCCTTGGTTTCTTGCCTGAGTTTATCTTTAGTCCCTGCTTATGTTCTTCGTGTTGTTTCCAGTCCGTCTATGTATTATTACTTTGCCTTACGTTTAACCCTCCTGGTTGGCATCCATTTTGTCCTGTCTTTGTCTCTTTGTACCTGCACATATCTTTACCTAGTCTGCTTTATCTTTGTTCCTATTCTGTTGGTGCCTATCTTCGTCACTTCTGGCCTGTCTGGTCAGATGCCACTGCTGGTGGCTGTTGGGATAAAAGCCATCCTTACCATCAAAGGCTCTGTGAAGATGCCCGACGGCCGCTTAGTCACGCCCCCTCGGAGCAAGCCCGGCAGTGGTCCAGTGGGTCCACTACCCGCTCACCCGTTTCAGTGATGATGATGTTCCTGAAGATGATGACACGGTAAATGTACCATAGATTGTTGTACATGGAAAAAGTCATAAGAAATTATTGATGGAATTCAGCATTTGCCTGGTTATGCTGAAGTTTGTGATAACATGACTACAGTATATTAAGAAACGTTGACTTATTTGTTCAACACTAGATGTGAATTCTTGTTCATGGAATAAATGTGAATTGTTGTTCATGGAAAAATAAGACATCCCCTGAAAATAAGACCTAGCGCGTCTTTAGGAACAAAAATTAATATAAGACACTGTCTTATTTTTGGGGAAAGAGGGTAGTACTGGCTGAGGGTCTTTATTTAGTGGATAGGTTAGTATGCACAACATTGATTTCCTGAAGACAGTGGCAATTGACAAAATACATCTGGAAGGCAATGTAATTATGCATTGTAATATAACTGGGGACTCTGACTATTAGTGTGTATTTTGAAGGGAAGATCTCTCCTTAAGGAGAGCACCGAACGAACGGCTTGTAGAGTTTTTGTTTTGCCTTTTCGCCCTCTACTTAGCATCTGCATATCACAAGGCATTTTGGGAAAGGGTCTGAGAAGCCCACAGCGCCCTCTGTGGTTTTAAACAAATCCTCAATTTGCTTTTGACCCACCGAGTCTTGAGGAAAGCAAAAGGATTTTTTTAGCCAAGCCGTATCTTCATCCACGGACAACGCTGTTTCGGGAAATTTTTGTCCCTCTTCAGTGCAGAGTTTGAGAAGATTTCTGGCTGGCTGTGTGGGAGGCATCGGGTAGCTTAGGAAGGGAAGATCTCTCCTTAAGGAGAGCACCGAACGAACGGCTTGTAGAGTTTTTGTTTTGCCTTTTCGCCCTCTACTTAGCATCTGCATATCACAAGGCATATGGGAAAGGGGCTGAGAAGCCCCCAGCGCCCTCTGTTTGGTTGTAACAAATCCTCAATTTGCTTTTGACCCACCGAGTCTTAGAAAGCAAAAGGATTTTTTTAGCCAAGCCAGTATCTCTATCCACGGACAACACTGTTTCGGGATTTTTGTCCTTTCACACAGAGTAAGAGAAGATACTGGCTTGCTGTATGTGGGGCATCTGTACTTAGGGAAGGGAAGATCTCTCCTTAAGGAGAGCACCGAACGAACGGCTTGTAGAGTTTTTGTTTTGCCTTTTCGCCCTCTACTTAGCATCTGCATATCACAAGGCATTATGGGAAAGGGGCTGAGAAGCCACAGCGCCCTCTGTTGGTTGTAACAAATCCTCAATTTGCTTTTGACCCACCGAGTCTTGAGAAAGCAAAAAGGATTTTTTTAGCCAAGCCAGTATCTCTCATCCAGTATTTTGAATAAGACATTTGGAAACTATAGTGCTAGAGACAGGGTGGCTATGGTGGCACCCCAACTGCGACCACCCGTTGCCCGTAGCATCTGTCCTTACTAGTTCTTTTGAATTGCGGAAAGAGGTGTGATGTGGGATGTGTAGTGCATCGGCAGTAATAACTTGAAACGACACAATGATCCAGGGGTAACAAAGCTTTTAATCCTGGCTTTTCTGCAGATAATTTTAATGCACACAGCAGTAGTGTATCTTGACACCCAGCAGCGTCAGTAACCACACACTTATGAGGGGATCTCCTTTAACCTTCCTCCCTGTGCTTCCAAGTAGTTTCCCACTACTCGCCTCAGGTTGACCTTACTAGCTGTTTCCCAGTTGGGTGCTTCTTCCTGGACTTTCTCAGTTTACCCTGACAGTGGGGATTTCTTCTCTGGCTTCTAACACTTTTCTCACTTTTCAGTGAGCTAGAATTAATACAGCCCCACCTGAAATTGGACATTTGTTGATGCCGGGGAAATCTTCCTCCATCATGACGCTTAAATGCCTTCACTGGGGGGGGGTTTTTTCCTCCTCACTCACTCCTCACTTATACTACTGAAACTGTAAGGGGGCCATTCCCGCGTTTTTGGATTATTTTTGAATCTGTGTTTGGGACCAAAACCATCCAAAAAAAACAATCGATAACGACCCAACATATCCAAATGCCAGCTGAGATTTTGAGTTGGGTTGCACGGATCACCCCCTATTTTTAAAAAGGGTTGTGCGTCTTTTCCCCAAGAATTGCTGTAAATTTTTTAAAAACGGATCCAAAAGGGATAGAAAAGCATTGAGACATGACGAAAATCACTTGTGTGAACGCTGAGCGTCTTTCAAGTTAAAAGCAAGTAAAATCACTTGTATATTAAAAAATACTTTTTGGGCCCATTTGTGGCCCACAGATGTACCAAACACATACTAAAAGTGTATGTTACAGGGATAACAGCCGTGTAACATACCCTAACAAACACAAAATAATTGACTTACAAGGGCTCGTTCACACGGCTTTTTGCCGCGAAATTGGGGGGCAGGGGATTTTTTTCCCGAAATTTTATGCCGGCTGCCGGCGGGGGGCGGGGGTGGGGGCCGCAGCTCGCCGGCCCCCATGACAGTCTTATTCACGGCCGTAATGCCGAAAATATTGACAGTCCTTATCTCCCCCCGCGGCGGATTCGCCGCCCGGGGAAAGGACGGAATCCATAGTTCTTATGAAACTGTGGTTACCTTAATGATGGGGGGTTTTCCACCATATGCAGCGCAAATATGGTGCACAATACGGCTGAAATCCGTGGCCAAATCAGCCGTATGAACGGCCCCTAACAGTTGTAGTAGATTCCCCTGAGCTCACTAGCAGTTCCCCTTCTCCTCTAGCCCAGGTCCTCCCTCTGAGCTTTCAGATTGGCTGTTCAGCCCACTTTCACTATATAGAGACCCAAAACTGCCTGCCTGAGCTATTAACTCTTAACTGCCACAACTGTACTACTGCAGTATCCCATGGCATTGTTGTAGTTGTAGAATTCCTTTTGGAACACAATTATTTTTTGTTTGATAAAAAAAAAATGATACAAATAAAGGGTTGCCCAATGGGCTTGTTTCCCCATCACTTGCCAAAATTTATGTTGCTGGTGGGAGGGAAATATATATACTCTACTCCAAAATCCTTTTTTAGAAGACTCTATTTTTTCGTAGGTATATTGATACCTTGATTAATGGAAAGGCTATCACCGCAACCCCCAAAATTTGTGGATACAGAAAAATAATCAAGAGAATTTAAAAAATTAACCTGGGAACCCAATAAAACCAAAATTTAAAATAGTTGGAGAATCCAAAGGGGAAAATCAACACTTGAAACATTTTAAAAACCCCTTTTCAGGAAATGGGACCCCTCAGAGTTCAGTTGCCATCCTACCCATGTCATCGACAATTTACCTGTGGAGAGTTCATAAGCGCTAAAAGGAACTGCAGCACACAAAAAGCATTGAAATAGAAAAATTATTTATAATAGACTAAAACAGGGGATAAAATCCTACGATACAAAGCCATCACAAAAGTGAAAACTAGACACAGTCGAACACTGCCAATTCTAGACAAAACCCCAAAAATAATTACCAAAAAATTTTTCATAACATCTTTAGTCCCATTTTTTTCCCAATTGTTAATACATTAAAAAAATTACCCATATCTCTAGGGATCCTTTATTGCAAAACTTAGAAAAAGGGTTGCAGTTTTTTCTCCACTAATCAAGTTTTTGGGTAATATTGTTCACCTATATGTACATTAATTTCCCAGTGGGAAACAAGAATGGTTAGATCTTAAGGACTCATTAAATGGGCACAAGCGGGTGAAAATCTCTGAAAAATATTGATCAAAGGGAATACTTTTTATTTTTGAAACCCAAAAAGTCTATACAACATTCTTTCTAAAAAATGCCCGGGACCATGGGGTATTATGATTTGGTGCACCCGTGCGAGCCCCAATCATAGGCTGCACCACTAGAAGCTTACATGTGGAAATCAGGGAGCATATTTACACATCAGTCACCAACACAAGAAGCGTTCAGGTGCGTCAAAACCTTTAGAGAGATCATGCGGGAAACTGGTTCTTTTAATTTTAGAGTATAGGCATTACCAAACCCCTCGGGGGGAATTTGGAGGAAGTTATCCCCTTTTTAAGAAGCCCTTAATACTAATTTTGACACACGATATCCTTCAGGTTCAATTATAAATCAACTTATGTACATATTTAAAATCCACGTTGTTTTTTTTTAGTAAATTGTTTGTATGAAACTTAGATATATTTATACATATATTTAACCTTTTTTGGGGCTTTTTTCTTCCATGCCAAAGATTTAAAAGATCAGGTGCATTTGTTAATTTTTTTTTCGGGGAATTTGGTTTAAATTTTTTTGGATCTTTTTCTGCTCAATTATTTTACGAATAAGGGCCGTTTGTTTGGCCTAAAACGCGTCAACGAGATGTAGGTTTGTGATTTTAAACTTTTTTTTTTAAATTTTTTTCCAAATAAAGTGCGTTTTTCCCTTACTACTTTTTCCAATTTACCCCGGCATGAGTGCTGAAATATCTTGCTTTACATTCCCATGGCAAAATATTGTAAAGCTACTCCAAAAACCCCAAAGTGTACCGTCTTAACACAACTATACGTGTTTTTATTATCCTAAAAAACTGAGGCCCGGGCCCCCCCGTGTTAAGTTTTTCACAAGACTGGGTTCATGAGATTTTTCTGCCAAAAATTTTGAATGGGCATATATTTTTACGAGAAAATAAACTTATTTCCTGTCACAAAATTTTTTGCATATTCCCCATAAAAACATGCCCTCACCTACAGTCACGTCAATGAAAATCAGCGCTGCAAATTTAATTTTTAAAATCGTCACCTCATTTTAAAAAAAACAGTCACCAAAAAAAAAATACCGATACTTGGAGCAAATTTTCCGAGAAAATTGTCTAAAGAAAAAAACCCCCTCCAAAAAAACCCAAAACCCCCAAAACTAATACTAATTAAGGCTAAAATAATACTGCCAGCCATGGTAAATGCGACCCCCTACATGTGACTCAGTACATCGTTGTACACAGGCTCTGAAGCATATATTTAAAACCATACAGGGACCAAATAGTGATAGGTTTTATTGTATGTGACGCTCTGGGAAAATAAAATTGATTACCCTGAAGTTAATTTTCTGACTCACAGGAGATGTTTTTTGATCGGGTCATTCATTTTCCCCTTTTTTCCCATCCAACCCAGACCCCGTGATGACTTCTCCCGACATGCCGTTCTGCAGAATTTAAACACAAACATTTTAGAATCCAACTTTTCCAGCACATATTACCCGCCTCCCCTGGGGGGATGATAGAAAAGCCAGGGTCTTTTGTGGGTATGGGGAGTCAATTAGTTTCTTTAAAACCCCCATTAGGTTTGGTTTATAGACCCCCCCACAGGGTAAGTATAAAGGTTTCCTCAGTAGGATGGGAAATGGGTTATCTGTCCCGCAGTAGGTAGATATAAGATTTTAGTTCCCAGTAGGGTAGATTATTCTAAGTGTCCCCCCGTCTGAAAATGGAAATAGGACCCCCCCTTATTTACAGAAGTGGGGCCCCCCCCTATAATAGATAATGACCTTCGTTAGATAGGTAATTCCCCTAGTCCTATAGGTAAAAGGGCCCCCCAGTAAATGTGGTAGGTAAAAAGGGCCCACAGTCATAGGTAGGTAATAGGACTCCAGTACACGGGGCAGGGGAAAAGAAACCCCAGTATAGATAGGCAGGAATGGGCCCCCCTATAGTAGGGAATTACTAGGCAAAGGGGCCCCGGTAATAGATAGGAAGTAAAATGGACCCCCGAATTAGATAGGAAGGGAATAGGCCCCCATATACAATCAGGCAGGTATATGACCCCCAAAATTGAGGCAGGGAAAATGGCCCCCCTTTTAGCAGGCAGGGGAATTGCCCCCCTAAAAATTTCTAGGCAGGGAATAGGCCCCCCTTATGTAGGCAGGGGAAAAGGGCCCCCCTAAATTACTACAGGTAATATTGCCCCCTATAGACGGCAGGGTAATATGGCCCGAAATAAATCGCTGGCAGGGTAATTGGCCCCATTAAAAAGCTAGGAAGGATGATATGGGGCCCAGTAAAGGCTAGCAGGGGGACTGGCCCAGTTTTAAGCTAGGCAGGGGGGTCTGGCCCCCCTATTGAGCTAGGGAGCATGATCGGCCCAAGATAGAACTGGCAGGGTGATCTGGGCCCAGTTAAAAGGGTAGGAGGGTATCTGGGGCCCAGTAAAAGAGTAGGCAGGGTGATCTGGCCCAGTTAGAAGGGAGGGGGATCTGGCCTCAGTATAGGCTAGGCAGGGTGATAAAAAAAAAAATGACTGTATCACCTGTGCTCCCTCCCAGAAGCTCCTCCTCGGGTTTTCCTTCTTCCCGGCAAGGGGGCGTGCCGGCTCACTGGGTAACTCCCCGGAGCAGAGGATTGCTCTCTGCTCCATGGAAACCTTTCCCGTATGTTGCATCCAGCGGGCAGGCAAATAGTGTGCACCGGTTGGCGGGGGTTCATAAATAAACAACTCTTTTAATGAAAAAACTTGATTCTTTTTAACGAAAAAATGCCATTTGCTATTAGCAGTGTCCTACTATTCTGAGTATCCCCCCTTGATGGGCTGCATCAGCTCCTTAGGGTTTTTTATTACAAACCCGTTTTCCTTCCTGATGGCTGCCGCACTGGGTTTTAAATAAGATCTGGGGTTCTACTACAGTTTTTGTAGAAGCCCGTAAACACGCCCCTGAAATTTAAAGTGAAACCAAGAAAACAAAACTGAGGTAAAATGAATTAATGTAGTGGGCTATCAAACAAAATGGGGGAGGGAGGAAAAGTGGAAAGAGGAACGGAGGAGAAGTGGTCTGTATTTAAAGGTGATATAAAAGCAATGGAAAGAGGCACCTTTTGAAAATGGAGAAGATGTGAAACCTTGTGGGTAGAAAAACAAGGTGGTTAACGCAAAAACCCTTTTTTTTGTTGTAATTATGGGTCCCCAAAATCAGAGGGTATAGAGGGTCAGCTGCATAAACAAATGGAGAAGGCAGCATAGGCGGGTACAGTGGTGACTAAGGTCACAGTTCTACTTCAACTGTAAAGGGCAGAAAGTTCCTTAACCTGTTACAGGAAAATGTTATGGGGCAGTTTGTGGAAGACCCCACTAGAAGTGATGCTCTGTTGGATCAGGTAATTTCTAACAAAGCAGAATCTGTTGGAGTGGTCACTGTTTAACTAATACTGTATAATTAATTGGTGTGTAGATATGGTCTAAGTCAAGTTAAATAAACGAAATATGAACAAGGCTCCAATCCCAGATGGCTTACACCCAAGGTACTTAAAGAACTCAGTTCAGTTATTTCTGTGCCCCTGTACATGATGTTTAGAGATTCTCTGGTGACTGGTTTAGTGCCAGGAGACTGCGCAAGGCAAATGTTGTTCCCATCCTCAAAAAGGGTTCTAGGTCTTGCCTGGTAAGAGACTATATACAGGAATATGTAGCGGAATATAATATTAGAGCTGATTGCCAGCATGGTTTTACTAAGGACAAAAGTTGTCAGACCAACTTAAGTTGTTTCTATGAAGAGGTGAAAAGTCTGGATAAGGGAGCTGCTGTAGATATCGTTTTTTTAGACTTTGCAAAGATGTTTGACACTGTCCCTCATAAGTGCAAAAAAACTATTTTTGGTATTGACGTAGAGGTGCTTATTTTTTGGCAGTGACCAGCTAGGGGAAATAATACACATAGGACACACAGGGCGACATGTATGTATGAGGCTGCACCAGAAGTCTGCTATCTTTTCAGCCCAAAAACTGGCGCAGCTCTGTTCACTAGTTTTTTAATTACAAAGCACTCACGGCACTCTGTAATGCACCTGAGATCGGGGAGTGTACTGGATGCGTGTTGGACTACAACCGTATGATTCTACACATTTATGTGTTTAATATGGCAAATCCAGGCACAGGACTGATGGAACTGGTAGACCACATTAAAAGGTGTTTACCGGAGCCAGAATTGTCGCTTATTAGCTAGAAAGTGCTAAATCTATTACCCGCAGTAGAACAGGTTCTACGCTACTAATGTGCGCAACAAAATTGGTTGGAGGCGAGCAGAGTTTGTAAGCCACAGGATTGATATGCCCCAGAACTTTAAAAGGTCACAAAAAGCATGGGCCCAGCTACAGGATGGGAATTTTGAGACAGACATACTTAGCCAATAGCCACACTTTTCGCCTGGATGGAAAACTGGAGGAGATTTTTTAGCCACGTGAAGCTTAGATCCAGAAGACACCGGCAGAACAGATTGTCGGACACCAAATAGTGAATATAGTTTAAACTTGAGTATCCACAGCTGGAACATCAGAGGAGGTAGGCAGAGGAAGGGAAAGATTGGGATCTCGCCCATTAACAACAAAGAAAGTGGAGGTTCCTGTACTAACAACAAAGAAAGTGGAGGTTCCTGTACAATCAGAATCAAGATAATTATACTTAAATTCAGCCCAAGGGAGTAAGTCAGTCCAATTACCTTGATAAGATGAAACAAAATGATGTAGATATTTTCCGAGGAATTCTTTCATCCTTTCTACTTTCCCGTTAGTTTAAGGGTGGTAAGCAGAGCAGAAGTCCAATTTGTCCTGGAAATGAGAACAGAGTGCATGCCAAAACTTTGAAGCAAATTGAACCTCCTTGGTCAAACACAATATGGAAAGGAAGTCCATGCAGGCGGAATATTTGCTGAAAGAAATGGGAGACAAGTTGTGGGGTGGTAGGCAGACCTGAAAGTGGCAAGAAATTAGACTTCTTGGAGAAACGATCAGTAACCACCCAAATGACTATATGGTTAGAGGAAGGTGGTAAGCCCGTAATAAAGTCCATGGCAATATGGGACGGGGGTTTTTCAGGTAATGGCAAAGGCCTTCACATTCTTTTCTGTAGCCCTAAAGTACCACTCCAGCTCTCAACGATGAGGCACCTACTTCTAGGTGGAAGGGTTTTTCTGGATATGGTTGAGTAAGAACAGGTGCTGTGGCAAATGCGGCCTTGAGTCAGGCAAAGGCTTCTTCCGCTTCAGGTGGCCAAAGTTTAAGATTAGCATTTATCTTAGTTGGTGCCACTATGGATACCATCACGGTAAAGAAGTGGGAAATTAATTGTCAGTAGTATTTTGCAAATCCCAGGAAGTGCTGAACGGCCCCCAAGAGTGGGTGCATGAGCGCCGGCCAGCTGCTGGAGGAAAGAGCAGAGAAGAAACAGGTTGAGGTAAGTGATGGTAGCCCCGGGGAGCTTTACGACAGGTATTTATAATCTGTAAGCAGTATATGTTCTAGGGGGTGAAAACTGGGAGAATTGCTTGATGCAAAGGATATGGGCATACTTGTAGATCTTAGATTACAGAACATCACAATGTCAATCAGCTGCCTTTAAGGCTAGCAGGATATTGGGGTGTATTAAAAGAGGCATGGACTCATGGGACTGAAATGTAATATTGCTACTATATAAAGCATTGGTGCGTCCTCAGTTGGAATATGCTGTTTAGTTCTGGGCTCCAGTTTATAGAAAGAGTGAACTCTAGTTAGAAAAGGTACAAAGGGTGCTTCCAGGGGCGGGGTGCTAGATGGCGGCCGCATTATAACAGAGCTCTGCAGCGTCCCAGAGAGTGAATCCAACTGCATCGGAATCCTCTTCAGCTACCCACAAGAGAGACCCGTCGCACTGAATGGCGCAAACTGAGACGCACTGAGGGAGCCCTCCCTTTCCTTCCCCGGTAGTCGGGAGGCCAAGCAGCGCCTCATCGAGTCCCTGCAGCAAAAGGCCTGGGACTGCCAGCAAAGACCCGCGGCCCACAGCATCACGCGGAGACGGAGATCGGGCCAGAGGAGAATCACCGCCTTACATCCCCACAGGGACTTATCACCCACCTCAGAGTCGCGGTGCAGCCTAGAAACACCGGGGCCCAGAGCAACGGTCTCCTGAGTCACTGAAGATGAGAAGGCGCCTTCGCGTACCGCATCTCTCGCGCGACTGCCTTCTGGACCCGGCAGTTGCGTACGGACGAAGAGCTGGGAGACGTCACAACACCCGGCATCTCTCGGCGCACGACTCCGGCCGGAGAGAGACTGATGGACGCGGCCGGGCTTCATCCCCCGACAGTGCAGTGAGTGAGCGGAGGAGATCCGGCGCGCTACATCAGCCGCGGCTATGTCGGAGAGTCCCGGGAGCCACAGACACGGTGTAACACCTCAGCAAACCGGAGGTGAGATCGTTCCCGGGGGGGGACTGAGTGCATTCATCCACAGATTGTCACTCCTGGCAGCAAACCCCAGATTAGTGAACAACTCAGCCAAATGCTCTGCTGCAACCTAGTGGACATTTAAGTCACTACAGGCCTCATCTGCTACATCACTGCTTTAAAAGACCTGTCAGCAAACAGCCATATTCTAACACACCGCAGCTAGCTGCAATCCGCATATTGTGCTATCGCGGAACATTTATGGGGCAGAAAACCCCTTATCTCAAGTAAACCACAGCTCACGACGACTCTCATCAAAACGCACCAGCTAGCAACTCTCTATAACAATGACCCGCCGCTACTGATGATTGTATCTAGTTAACGCTGAGGCAGCAGTTCCTGCAAGAACAGCAATGTGATTTTTGACCCTCCTTGCGGTCATCCATCCAAGATCCACAACCAATAACTTCTTACTCTATCCCGGTGGCTATGAGAAAATTTCTCACCTCCAACACCCCCACTGACCAGAAAAAACGACAATCACCGCATACTCCCTCTTCACAACACCAACAAACTTTCAATATCAATCTGCGCTCCAAAAACAGGGGACTTGCGACCCAGCGGAAGGGGGCGCCCGATTCTCCGCAACCGCCTGTCATGGCGTCTCAACCGGACCAGATCGCAACGACAGATCAATGGCCATCGCCCTCGAGCCCAACGAGACCGCCCACCCTGGACCCCCAGCTAGTGGCTTCCATAGTACAAGCAGTCTCCAGTATAATAATGCCTCTTATTGACAAAAGATTGGACCTTTTCCAAGCTTCTGTAAATTCAGCATTAGCTCAGATAACAAATAATGCTCAAAAAATTAACGAACTTGAAACAAGGACTGCGGCTTGCGAATCTGATCAACTACAGCTCCAACAAGATACGACGCACCATGAACACCAACCGAACGTGCCCTGCAAGAGATAGAGATGACCTGAGAACAGAAGCCGTAGAAGCAACGCTCCGTTCATTGAATCCCCGATACATTTAAAGGGGAAAGCCTGGAACAATTTGTTTCTCAAGAAATTCCGACTGCCCTGGGTCTCACACTGTCCCAAGTTCTACCAATTACCGAAAGAGTTCACCGTCTGGGAGCCATGCCCACAGGAAATAACCCATGCGCCCGCCCAACCATAGCCAAGTTCTTACATTTTGTGGTGAAAGAGCAAATCTTACGGGCGTACCGCCAAAAGCAATCATTAGAAGTCAGGGGGCACAAGATCCTCATATTTCAAGACATCTCCGCAACGGTCACAGCAAAGAGAAAGTTGTTTTCACCGATCTGCAAGCATCTCTTGGAGAAACGAGTTCGGTTTCAATTGTTATACCACCCGGGTCCAAACCTAAAGGTGAACGGTGGATGGCCGAAACTAGCAATTTCACTGATCCAGCTCAAAAACCTCTTTCACCGCCAAAAAATACATTTTTCCTGGAGCCCAATTCACAAGGTAGGTTAATTATAAAATATTCTCTTTTGTGTGAGGTCAGAAAACACGCATTGCAGCGAACGCCTTGTAACACGTACAAAGCTCGTAAGTTTTGGTTGCTCAATTCTTTTGCCGCATTTACATCCAGGGTTAATTAAGCGTTGTTCTGCAGTTGTACTCAGTAAAAGAAAACTTTGTTTTTCACTCGCCACTAGAAGAAATTCTGGGAGCTACTTCATATCCGAAGGTTAATTAAGCCCTGTTTGTGCTTTATATTCAGTAAAATACACAAGTTTTTTAAACGGCACATACAAGTCAATTTTTTGCCTCCATTTGTGGAGCGCAATTGATATCCAAGGGTTACCCAAGCTTTCTTATTGGCGTCATTTGAAGTCAAATACAGGTGTGGATGTATCATATACTGATATCTTCATCAAACAGGGTCTGTACATTTTAGAACAAACAGTATGTCAGAACAGAAGGTGGCAGGCTCTTAACCTCCGAGTGGCAGAAGGCACAAACATTCCAGCCCAGGTCACAGCCACAGCAAGGGATGTCGCAGCAGGGTCACTCGTAGGCCACAACTGCCGCTGTCATCTAGCGGCCCGTGTGCTGACTAGCACCCAAGGTTCTGATTGGTTTTGACTAGGTCTTCCACTTCCTCCAAGGACATCGTCGAGCACCCCAGCCAAGAGGCGGTGGGACGTCAGACACAACCCTTACTGGCATGGCCCGGAGTGGTTCAGCGCCCTCATCCTGTCCTCAACCCGCCTCTGTCCCCATCCGTTCCTCAGCCAGAGATCTACTATGTGGTCTGGCTCCGCGCACACTATACAGCGAGGATAAGACAATTTTTGAGGAGGGCGTTCAACAGCTACTTGCAGGCGAAGAAATGGGCCAATATCCCCTGCTTCTTGCAGTAGCGGCAAAGATAGATAGGGAGAGTGGCATAGGGAGTCATGTTGTGAGGGATCAGCCCTCTGCAACCAAGACCGGTGATGAGGACAGCAGTGACGATAAACACAAATAGATATGATGTAGCCGACCGAACTTGGGAGCCGGGTGAGGCAAGGGCTTCATCACGTCGAGAAGAGGGGCGTCACTTACACGCGTCAGCAGCGGCGCAGCCAGCAAGTGGGTAGTGTGGCCCGTGAGTCCCAGTCAGGTTAGACAGCAGTGTGAGGTCGAAGCCAAGCGGTCCACGGGGTAAAAAAACCCGCTTCGCAGGTCTAAAGAAAGTACCGGCACTGGGCTTCAGCGTGGCAGCAGCGGTAGTAGTCACTCAGTGCGGAGCGTTGGCGGTAAAATCCGATACTCGCGGTGTGGCATTCTTGCTAGACACCGGAAGAGCCGAATATGGTATATGTAAATATGTGGGCAAAAGTGAAGCGTGGCCCGGGAGCTTACGTTGCACCACAGCCATCGTCAAACACATCAGCGTCACCATCTGGTGGGCCTGGAGAAACGTGGCTCAGTTTGGTGGTCCACCGCCGCCGCAGCATACAGCAGCAGCAGCGCCCCAGTGGCACGCATGCCTTGCAGCCATTCAAGGCGCCACCACCTCTGGCAGAAGGGAGCTGGTTCTCTTGACATATTCATCTCCCGGATCCAGATGCTCCTGCTCCTTGCTACTCATGGCGCCAGCAGTCGTTCACGAGGCGATGCAAAGAGCACATCAGTATGCGTCCAACCCACCTAAGGTGCAGCAGCTCCCCGTGCTCCTGTCCAAGTTGTTGGTACAGCATTCCTTCCTTTCCAAATGGTGGACTCGCACCGTTCAGAGAAATAATGGCTTGTGCCCCAGCCAGATGGAGAGTTCCAAGCCGAATTTTTTTTTCCAAAAAAGGCAGACCAGCACCATAAATATGAAAAAAAGAAGGGGGGCCCCGTCCTTGGCTTTCGTTTTTTTCCAAGGTGCACGGGAGCGGACCCCTGGAGCTGTAAAAAAGGTCGGGCCTAATGTCCTTTACGGCCCACTGGGGGAATTTTTCCTGCCCGGCCCCCAAAAATTGGGCAGGAGACCGCTTTTTCCTCAGTTGTCAAACTGCGGCTCCCGCCCAAAGTCCCCCCCCCCTCCCCTCCCCACCACCATTCACCTCCACAAGTACTGCTCCATCATAAACCCCGTTTGGGGGCACGCGTTTTCACGCAGTTCTACACATGGTTGCCTCGGTGAACCGAACCAGTCACACAGGGGAGGAAACTTGCTCCGCCTTATGAGCAAGGGAAAAAAAATCGATGTGTGTGGATTCTCCCGCGCCAAATGCAAATCGGAACCATGGTGAGGACATTGGGTGGAACATGTGTCCCGCGCTGCAGCCGTGGAGGGGATGGTCCATGCGCCCTGCATGGCGCACGTGTTCACAATCTGGTTGTGAAAAAGGGTTTCCTGAAGTCTCCACCCGTTCATTCAAAGATTCTGAAAATGAGCCAGGAAGGTAACTGTGCATGAACTGCATCACTATTTACCTACAAAAAAAATCACCAGGAAACAACCTCACTCGAGCTTGCAGGGCCAGATCGGCCCTCCACATCACACACATTCTGATATGCGATGTTTCCAACCAGTGGGAATTCCATGCTGCACATGTTGGACCTACTTTATGAATCAGAGAAAGGCCAATAACGATTTTTTTGATGTGATCAACCCAGGCGGGAACAGGGGAGTACTCACCTGTGTAACTTTGATGTTATGCCAGTGGCTAGCTCCATGCCATGACACCTGCCGTTTGTTGAGGCATTCGTGGAAGGCCACGGATTTGTCAGTTGCCTGGATCTACGGGATGAATATAGTTTCTTCCACTGCTTCATGTCCTGGAACAGATGCTGAAAAATCTGTACTGGGGGGCAAGGGCGGGCACTGGAGAAGTGGCGATACATCCTCAGCGGCCACCCACATGTGTCCGGTGGCGGATGGAAATGGTGGAGGAGGAGGAAATTGGAGCCAGAAGCATTGTCTGGTGAACATGAGTGGATTTTTCTACCCAGGTGACAAGACGAGGAGGCAGCAGGGCAGCTGGGAGGAGGTAGATGGAGATGAGGAAGACGACGGCAGATGACCCGCAAGCACGTGGCACAGTATTACAGTGGAGTTGGAACTGGCAGGGAGCCCCTCGGAGTCACTTGTCGCCAGATGGCCCGCCCCCTGGCAACAGCTAGGCTGATTTGCCTTGATAGTGACAGCAGATGGAAAAGATAGAAAAAATATTCCTTTAAAATCTAACTTTTATTAAATTAATAATTATTTATAATACAATCCACCATATACTAAAGTTTGGGACACTACCAGCGTGATGATGTAATAACGTGGGAAATATGTCTCCTTATTACTAAATGTTGGTACTTGTTCCAATGCGGAGTACACGCCCACAAAAAGGGCGACCCCCACCCAGAGTTCCTAGGCTGTACCTCAGACTCACCCTACCCTATGCACTATATAAGGGGGAGGTGTAAGAGTATAAGGGAATACCTAGAATGTATTGTCACATACACTAAAACGATATTAGCCGTTATATTCAACACACCTATATCCCAAAGAAAAGGCGTTCAAATCAATACACCTATATGTCCCACTCTCCCCTATTCTCTATGTGCAGGGAGGAGGTTCGGTTGGTAAGGGGAATAGCCCCTGAAGGGTGTTAATTTACTTCAAGGATATGGCATTATATCAATACACCTATATCCCAAAAAAAGGCGTTCAAATAAATCTATGTATCCCAAAAGTACCCAACCTTCCACTATCAATCCTCCGAGGGCAAAATAATAGTAGGGTACCTGTAAAAGTTGGTGTCACTCTCCAGATGGAACAAAGTTGTTGGTTTCACAAAGTGTCCCACACACTGAAAAAAAAATGGAGAAATGGAAATATTTATACCAATTACAAGCGCCTCCAATAATGAAAAAACGCCCCCTGATCTCCTGACATCCGCCTACACTATCACCATGTAACCCCGCTGCACATGGTAATGCATTCGGCGTCTATAAACAGGCACCGCGCATGTCCAGGATTTAAAGACATGGCCGCGCTCGCTTCAGACATATAAATTGCGCATGCGCTATTGCCAACGGACATCGATTATTAGTTAAAGTTGACGCATGCGCAATTCCACCCGGATCGCCGTGCATCTATGAGTCCAAGGGTAGAGTCATAATTAGCATTTATTCAAGCTAAAACACATCACTAATGCATCTCTGTACTATTATATTTTATGATAAAGCTGTACCGAGCATTGGTGCAGTTAAACCTTTGTCTTAGTGCATTATTAGCCAGGAACTCCCCCCTAAATGCTCACGTTCTCTAGCGTACCCAGACTAAGATTAAAAATGGAATCTCGCCCAAAACAGGATCTAACAGATGTATCCCATATTATAATAATATGTGAGTGATTCATGGTATAAATGATCTTTTAAAAATAGGTATCTTGGCATTAAAATGGCAAAATTTTTGTAGCGGGGTAGTCCGCTTATTTTCAACACAGCTTCATGAAAAAAATGTATTTAGAGACCAGATAGATGTTACAGAAAACATGTAAAGACAAACGTGGGACTCATTCAGACCCTTGGAATAGACACTATTTAAAATCCTATTAGACTCCATTGTGTCTCATCTGTAAAATCTTCTTGTCCCCAGTCCCCTCCTCTAACGGAGGTTTCACTATATCTTACTTTAAATTGCATCGCATCCACCTTTCCACCGTGTTTTTACCTGATATGTCGCGCTATCGGTGTTCACGCCTGATTTTTAATATCAACCGATGTGCTCCACCCTATCCTTCCCTCCTAAATTCACGACGTGTTTTGCAAACATAATTTTGTCCACGCATGGACACGTGGCCTATAGTTAAACACCCAAAGACATACAATGATGAATCCCTTGTGTTATATTTGGATGGACTTCTCACACCTCCAAAGTTTTTACTGTTGTCCACTTCATACTGAACTTATTTTTACAGGGGCCACATTTTTTAAAGCACCCATTGGGTTGCCTACCCAACCAAGTCTCCCTTTTGTGGGGCCAATCCAAATGACTTCTTACTAGACTGTCCCGTAGGCTCCGCCCACTTACGGTAGGTAATAGTGGTTTCTTACTTCATGGGGCAGTATCTCTTTTAGGGATCTTCATCATGCAATAAGACACCCAGTAGTTATTTCCTCACGATTTAATTACACACATATTCTTGCATGGGAGTTGTACTCTCCAATATTCGCAGACAGATCTTTTCTTTTATACCACTACCAGGTCAGCCATACTTTGTCTTAGGGACGAGTGACTTAACGGTCTTCAAACATCGCCTTTTATAAGCTTCTTCTAAGAATGTTTTAGGATAGCCCCTTACTCTAAATCTTTCACTCCTGATCTTTGGCTTGGACTCTTAAAATGGTTGGACTTCGGAGCAATTACACTCCTTAGGCAGTTAGTTATTGCCACACCGAGGAATCCCTCTCATGAGGGGTGTCTAGGGTGAAAATGTCCCATCTTGGAGGCTAATAGTGGCGGTATCTTTCCTTGTAAACTTAGTGCTTAATTGTCGTGTTCTGTGTTCTTTGTATGGTCAAATCCAAGAAAGGGGATAGTGTATTCATTAGAAGAAAACGTAAAATTTTAAACCTATTGAGTTCTGATTAAGAGAGCCCACAATTCGCAGCAAAATCGTCGACTATCCCCTCTCCGACAGTACTTAAAATGTCGTCTATGAAACTTGAACATAGACGACACGGTCAGTTCAAATATTATAATCATCCTCATTGAAGACAATCGTTGTTCTCCCACCTGCCCTGGAGCAAAAGGCATATTATTTAGCGTAACGTGGGGGCAATCTGGGCTCCCCAATCGCAGTGCCCTGAGCTGGTGGTAGATGTTACGACTCGAACACAAATTTGTTGTTCTCTCAAGGAGAAAAACTGACAGTAAAGGACAGTAAGAATTCATTATGATTTCTGAACTAATCCCTCTTTGTCAAGAAATACTTCCAACGAATTCCAATCCTTTTTCATGCGGAATTGAAGAATACAAAGCTTCCACATCTATGCTGCATTTATAGGACGTCTTCATCAAACCACTACACCTTCTAGGTTTGAGGAGCAATAGTCTGACGTAAATCCCTGAAGTAGGAGGGTTATAAATAGGTCACATAATCCATCTGATTTTTGTTTCAACTTCACACCTACATCTGTTGTTTTAGAATTCCTATACCTGACACTATTGGTCTGCCCTAAGGGGATTAACCCCCTTATGCACTTTTTAGGCAGATATAGAAGGTTGCCTCTTCTTGGAAAATCAGGTTATAGGATCCCATATTCCTGTTTGCTTATCACATGATTTTGCATAAAGCCTCATCCAGCAGGTTTTTTCAAACTGTAGCCACAAAAGGGTCATGGTGGGATCTTTTCTAAGTGTCTCATATCCAGACCTATCTGTAAGTGGTCCAGACACATTTTGTGTTATTGATGGACCATCCATAACAACCTACTTTCCCCCCCTTGTCTGCGGCATTTTCCTTATGATGATTGAAGTGTCTCTTTACAGGTCCTTCAACGCCTGGTCATTTCACGATTTTGACAGATTTCTAGGTCCATTCCTTGACATCACTAAGACCACCTCAACTCACCAATCCAACCGTTTAAAGAAAGGATCGATGCAGAGGATCTATGGATTGGGGGGGTGGTGCTTTTTCTCACTCCTTTTTACACAACAGGGGTCGAACGGGCCCTCACCTATTGGTCTCCTTCGTTCAGTTATTAACTCAGATCTAGGGTCCTCTTACTCCCAAATATGTATACTCTTTACTTTCCCAGTTCCTTCAACTTTCCTTTGCATCTTACTTGTGAAAAAACCTGGACCACTTTTACTTTACGCACAAAAAGATGAAGATTACCTTTGGACCCATTCGAATTCTCTAAATTTGTTGGTTGGGACACCAATGTCACCCCCCCTACTCAATACTTTTCTTTCAATGTCAGAAATGGTGGCGTTGGCGAGATATTAATGATCTGCAGGATATTTCCAGATTTCATCTCTGGGACTGTTCCTTGTTCATCAGAGGATTTGTGTGGGGGGGGGGGGGGGTGCGGCGGTACGGGTGGTTTAGGTTTTTGTCTAAAAAAGGCCCCATAGAGGGGACGACGCACACAAAAACCAGCGTTCCATGATTTTTGTTTATTATTGACTTATGTAAATTCTCCTTTACTTCCTCTGCCTTTCCCCCTACCTCCTCGAGCCGCACAAGAATACCATCCTTTCTGTACTCAGTGAATTCGCCTTGCGATGAAATTCTGTGTAGACTCAGCTCTTGAGGAGACTTTTAGATAGTCTGAGTTGCTCTCTCTTTTTTAAGTCAGCCAAATTCTCAAGAAAAGGTTATGTTTTCATTCCTTAATATATCCCTGATGGTCTCTGGATTATATTACCCCACAACTCAACCTCCCTTGCATCAATCAGATTCACGACTTAAACTTTTTGCGTAAGTTCTGATTGTGTTTGAGATTCTCTTTAAAATTTCTCAAATTCCTTTTCTTTTCCTTCCTCTAACAGTAGATTTGCATATAAAGCGTAGGAGATGATCTAAAAAGCCTCTTTCTCCCAACTTGCCAGCACAGTGTATGATCTTAATCTTTCTGCTGGAGACGAGTGTAATTCGCAAGCCTTGGTCGGGAACAATCTTATGTTGTATATTAATGTTCCCAAGACTGTACTTCCCTCCTCTGAGGGTGGTATAGTATTTTTGGACACGCGGTCAGGTCTCTTAATACCTAATTTATGGTAGGAGCATAGTCGGGGTGATGCTAATGCTTTATCTGAAACAACCTAAAAACTTATGAGCCTTTTCTGTAACCAACCACTAGAGTCTTCATTTGTAGAATAAACCCTGACCATTTATACAGACACTTCAGAAGCAAGAAATCAATTAGTCTCACTTGTTAACAAAATACAGGATATATAACCTTTAAAACTAGTATTAGCATAGATAAAATATCTTTAAAATCTAACTTTTATTATAATAATTATTAAATACAATCCACCCTATACTACAGATAGGGACACTACCAGCGTGAAATAACGTGGAAATCTGTCTCCTATATTACTAAATGTTGGTACTGTTCCAATGCGGAGAACCCGCCCCAAAAAGGGCGACCCCACCCAGATGCGATGCAATTTAAAGGTATTGATATAGTGAAACCTCCGGTTAGAGGAGGGGACTGGGACAAGTTGATTTTACAGAGGGAGACACAATGGATCTATAGGGTTAAATAGTGGTTCTATACGAAGGGTCTAAAAGAAGTCACTTGTCTGTACATGTTTTCCTGTAACATCTTATTGGTCTCTATATACATTTTTTCTTGAATGTGTTGAAAATACGGACTCCCTAGCAAAAAATTTGCCATTTATGCCAAATACCTTTTTTTATAGATCCATTTATTCCATGAAGCACTCAACATTTATCCTTTTAGGAGGATAAATTGTTATTTCCTGTTTTGGCGTGATTCATTTTATCTTAGTCTGGGTATGCCAGTGTGAACTGAGATTGCCTGGCCTAATAAATGCATAAGGGTTTTTTACTGCACACTAATGGCTCGGTCACTGCTTTATCTTAAATATAATAGTACAGAGAGGCATTTTGTGATGTGTTACGCGTGAATATATGCTAATTATGTCTCTAACCTGGACGCTTTGATGCACGGCGATCCGGGTGGTTTGAGCATGCGCAGACTTGAATAATCGATGTGCCGTTTCTAGCGCAGGCGCACCAATTTATATGTCTGAAGCAGAGGAGTGGCGAGGCGCGGCCATGTCTTTAAATCCTGGGACTTGCGCCGGGTGCCTGTTTTATAGTCGCCGGTATTGCATATACCTGTTGTGCAGGGGCCACCCCCCCCGTTACAGGTGTTAGTGGAGATGCGTGGGGATGTAGGAGACACGGGGGGGCGTTTTTTCTTATGGGGATGTGGGATGGTATAAATATTTCCGGTTTCTCATTCAGTGGTGCGGACCACTTGGCCACCAACAACTTTTGTTCCACATACAGGAGGGAGTTACACATACTTTTTTCAGGGTTTTCCTAATTTATTTTGCCCTCGGAGGATTGATAGTGGAAGGTTGGGTACTTTTGGGAGACATAGATGTAATTGACCGCCTTTTTTTGGGATATAGGTGTATTGATATAATGCCATATCCTTGAAGTAATAACACCTTCAGGCTATTCCCTTACCAACCGTAACTCCCCCTGCACATAGAGAAATAGGGGAGGGAGGTGGGACATATAGGTGTATTGATTTGAACGCCTTTCTTTGGGATATAGGTGTGTTGTGACTATATAACGCTTATATCGTTTTAGTGTATGTGCCAATACCATTCCTAGGTTTCCTTATACTCTTTACACTTCTCCTCCCCATTTTATAGTTGCATAGGGTAGGGTGAGTCTGAGGCGGCAGCCTCCAGGTACTGGGTGGGGGTTCGGCCCTTTTTGGGGCGGGTTCTCCGCATTGGAAACTGTACCAACAATTTAGTAATATAGTGAGGACAGATTCCACGTTTTCTATTCTCACTTGGTAGTGTCCCTATCTGTAGTATAGGGTGGATTGTATTTTAATTATTATTTAATAAAAGTTAGATTTTAAAGGGAATCATTTTTTCTAAAAAGGCTTTTCTTGTTTTATGGTTATATTCCTGTATTTTGTACACATGCTGAGGAGACATACTTGATTTCTTGTGAACAGCCCCCGAATCGATTATGTCAGCATCACGCAGAGGGATGATGATGACTTCTGGGCTCTCAAACCAATTGGACCCTTGCTACCCAGTCCAAAATGGGAGCCTTTTTCCCAGATTTTGCAGAGGGAGGAAAACTCAATACTATAGGAAATCCTCCGTAGTCAGTGGCCGCTGCATTATCGTGCGGCCATCGTCCCTCCTCTGACAGGTTCTGACCGGGGGGCTTCATCCAGCGCCTCGTACTACTGCCGGGCTGTGGGGGAAAGGTGGTAGGGTCAGAGCAGTACAAAGCTCCTTCAGCAGCAACCTAAGTCTGGAGTCATCTGATGAGCAGCTTCCTTCACCCGCCATCCTAGTGTGCGAGGGGCAGTACGCCACTGCTGCAAGCAGGACTGGTGCAGACCCTGACCACACAGGTGGTGGACCTAATTGCGACAGCAACTTTGCCACCCCAGGTAGAAGATCCACTGGACTTTACTGGGCAGCCAAAACTGGAGGTATGGCCGCAAACTGGCCGGAGTTGGCAGTGGAAGAAGCTGTCCTGCCCGGCCAGTTGCGTGTGGGCATAGAGCGGGTGTCCAGTGCGGGCGGGGGCCATCGTCTACCCAAGGAGAACCCGCTTTTTTGTCCACAGGAAATGTGGATCTGGGTGATGACCTTTGTCAAGATGAATCAAGGCGGTGGTTCGGCCAGGGTTTTCCACACACCCAATGCCTTAGCGGTCTAGTCTACATCAGCCTTGACGCCTCAACCAAAACTGTGAGAAATGAGTCCTTGGTTCAAAACTACCTGCCTCAGCCCCTATTCTGTTGCCGCCACACGCCTTGATGCCCATCACTTCTGCTGACAGTTTTCTCCATTCTGCCACCAACCCATCATCTTTACCAGGGAATGGTATTGCCACCACATCCACACACTCGGTCTACTGTGCCCTGTTCGTCTCAGCTGCTGCTGTGTGGCTGCTGCCGTGATCCCTCCACACTGTGTTATTGTGCACTCTCTGACCTCATGCTGCTTGCCAGCCGTCACCTCCACTCTCTGTCATTGTGCCTCTCTGTGGCCTATTCCTGTTTATGCACACCACAGAATGTCATTGTGCCACTGTCTGGGGGGACCTCATGCTGCTGGCACAGCTCACCTTCCACTCTCTGTCAGTGTGCACACTCTGTGGCCTATCTCCTGTTTTTGCCACCTCCAGTAATGTGATTGTGCCACTGTCCTGACATCATGCTGCTTCCTCACATCACCTCCACTCTCAGTCTTGTGCCACTCCTTTGGCCTACTCCTGTCTTTGGCCACCTCCAGAATGTGATTGTGCCACTGTCTGACCTCATGCTGCTGCTGTCGGCTTAGCTGCCGTGGTCATAGACATGTGTCATTGTGCCACTCTGTGCTATTCCTGTTTTTGCCACTCCAGAATGTCATTGTGGCCACATGTCTGACCTCATGCTGATGCGCCGTCACCTCCAACTCTCTGTTATTGTGCCACTCTGTGGATACTCTGTTTTTGCCACCTCCAGAATGTGATTGTGCCACTGCTGACCTCATGCTGCTGCCACGTCACCTCACACCCACTCTCTGTCATTGTGCCACTCTGTGGGCCTACTCCTGTTTTTGCCACCTCCAGAATGTCATGTAGCCACTGTTCTGACCTCATCGCTGCTGCTGTGGCTGTGCTGCCGTGACATAGACACTGTGTAATTGTGCTGACCTTCTGTGGCTATTCCTGTTTTTGCCACTCCAGAATGTTCAATTTGGTGCCACTCTTGTCTGACCTCATGCGCTTGCGCCTCGTCACCTCCATCTCTCTGTCACTGTGCCACATCTGTGGCTACTACTGTTTTTGCCACCTCAAGTATGGTGAGTGTGTTGCCACTGTATGACCTTCATGCGTGCACCGTCACCTCCACTCTCTGTCATTGTGCCACTCTGTGCCCTACTACTTGTTTTTTGCCACCTCCAGAATGTGATTGTGTCTGTCTGTCTCATGCCTGCTGCTGTCTCGTGACCTACCACTCTCTTTTATGTGCCACTCTGTGGCCTACTCAGTTTTTGCCACTCCAGTTTGTCTTGTGCCACTGTTCCGACCTCCATTGATGCTGCTTGTGGATGCTGTCGTGACCTAATCACTGTATCATTGTGCCAGTTGTGTCCCTACTCCTGTCTTTTGGCCACCTCAACACTATGTCTTTGTGCCACTGTCTGATCATCATGGCTGCTGCTGTGGCTGCTGCACGTTACCTACACACTGAGGTCACTGATGCCATCTGTGGCCTACTCCTGTTTTTTGCCACTCCAGAATATCCATTGTGCACTCTCTGACCTATGATGCTGTGGCTGCTGCACCCGTCACTCCACACTCTGTCACACTGTTGTTGGCACTGAGCCCTCAAGCTTGTGTTTTTCCAGCTGGTCGTGCCATGACTTTATCAGGTAATTACCCGCTCTTGAGTTTTTGGGTCAGTTTGCCCTCTTAAGCTCCGCCCAGGGAATTTAATACGTGAGCATTCCTAAGAGGCGCGCGGCAGTCATCTGCGTGGTCATACTAAAACACAACATTGGATGAAGACCCACAACCAAGCTCCCTCTGCATTATTTATGCATGGCAACAACGTTCTACAGCCACCCTGCAGGCTCTGTGCAGCCTGGGAGGAACTAGCTGTTTTTTTTAACGTGATTCGATCCCGAAGTAATTTGGAACTAAGTTATTTTTTGTCGGGAAATTCGGCGAAGTGAGCGAACCGAATTTCAAGAAATTCGCCCATCTCTTATTATCACCAGCAAGCTTCTTTCAGTTGTCTAAATTGTTCAGAAAGGTGTTTCAAGTAAGTAATCAATTACTGTCTAAAGTCTTGTGGATTACAAACACACTAATTGATTACTCACTTCCAAACAGTTAGGATAAGTGAAAAAAGCTTACTGATAATAATACAGTTTAATTGGAGCACAGTTAAAACTGCACCAAAACTGCATTGTGTAGTATGTGTAGGGTATGTTCACACGGCTTATAGCGGCGGATATAGTACGCGCCGCAATACGTCATGTGTTTTGAAACCACGCGCTAATTAGCTCATAATTCCAAAGCACAGGGGGGCCAGCGCCCGGCCGGCCCCATTGACATGTTAATTCTCCCCGATCGTATTGTACGCATGGGGAGATGACGCGTAATCCATAGCTCTCTATGAGAGTTATGAATTACCGTAATTATGGCGCGCATTTCGCTGCATATAAAGTGCAATACGTGGTGAAATGCGCGCCAAATTATGCGGCAAAATAAGACGTGTGAACATACCCTAAGAGAGGTAACTACTATCAGCAGGACCTGATCAGTGTGAAGAAAAAAGTTAACCCATTATCCCTTCATGTACTGCTCTTATCATTGCCTGACCAGCCTAGTCTAATTTTTATCTAGGTATGTCCAGAAAACAGTAGAGCAATCATTATGTCATTATCTACTATTTGTAACGAGAATACATATAGATAAGCAATGCTTGCAGCACAAACCGTAAAATGGGATTAGTCTGCCCTGCCATTCAGGAGTTTTGTCTCACTATTATCATAGCTAGAGAAGGGCGAGATTTTAAGTAATTTCTAAATGCACAGATTGGCAAAATAAAAAAAAATACTGCCAAAAATTCTTAAGAAGTTTTTTCAGGATATATTTGATTTTACAACAAAAATATTCTATTCTGAATTAAAGGGTCCCTTTAATTGTAATGACCCTAAATCTGCAAAATATTTATGGAAATGTTGTAGGACAGTAGTTTGTAGTAACCTGACCATGAGGTAAAACTTAAGGACATATGTGACATTGATCAGCATATACTGAATTCTTAGAAACATCCTTATGTTAAAAATGTAAGAGGTGAAAAAAATAGTAAAATTAAATATAATAATATGTCATTTTTTCTGAATTATTGGCTCCATACTTGACACACGGCCCCCGTTATCTCTCCTGCCACTTCCCCTCTTTACCATGTCCCTCACAGACCTATCTTACACTCTTTTCTTGCTCCAGCTCTGAAGACTCTTGGCATCATTTCATGTAAAATCTGGGATAGTGTTGAGCGATTGCGTTGGCTATCGAGATCGATCGATAGTCGATAGTCGGCCGCTATCGATAAGGTTTTTCGATAGTGAGCATCGATTATGCGCGATGACCATTTAAAGTCCTATGGGAGAGCAACTAATCACCTTCATTATTACACCCCAAACTAGGCTTGGAGAAGCTGAAATTTAATTACATCCTACAACAGTCAAATGGATAAGTGCTACTTATTAGGCACACACCTTAGGTTATAGAAAATGTCACAGAAAAAAAGTCACTCGACCATTTACTATCCCTGTTCTTGTAACACAGCCTGACACATTTAAACCTGACGATCACCCACAAATTAAAAAGTGCCAGAAGGCAGTATGATTTGAACCATCTGTTTCCTTGAACTGGACAATTGAAATATCCCTGTCCTGGGAACGCAGCATGAGCCCCAAACCTGCTAGACCCCCACATTTTAAAAAGTGAAGCAAAAAGGAGTCTTTCAACCACATTTAGTTTTGTACTGGAGACATTGACGTATACCTGTCCTGGGCCACAGCATGAGCCCAAACCTGCATGACCCCACATTTAAAAAAGTGCCGGAAAAAGGAGTCTATCAACCATCCAATTTTAGTTTCAATGGACATTGACTATACCTGTCCTGGCCACAGCATGAGCCCCCCAAACTTGCATGACCCCCACATTTAAAAAAGTCTGGAAAAAGGAGAGTCTTTCAACCACCATTTTACGTTTCAATGGACATTTGTCTATACTCTGTCCTGGGCCGCAATGAGCCCCAAACCTGAATGACCCCACATTTAAAAAGTGCAGGAAAAAAAAGGAGTCTTTCAACCACCATTTTAGTTGCACTTGCGACATTGACTATACCTGTACTGGGCACAGCATTGGAGCCCCTAACCTGCATGACCCCACCATTTAAAAAGTGCCGGAAAAAGGAAAGTCTTTTCAACCACCATTTTAGTCTTCAATGGACATTGGACTATACCTGTCCTTGGGCCCTGCCATGAGCCCCAAACCCAATACCTGCATGACTCCCACATTTAAAAAGTGCGGAGAAAAAAAGGAAAGTCTTTCAAACCACATTTAGTTCACTGGACATTGACTATACCGTCATGGGCACACACTGCATGAGCTCCAAATATGCATATGACCCCTCACATTTTAAAAAAGTGCCGGAAAAAGGAGGTCTTTCAACCACATTTTAGTTTTCTGGACAGTGACTCTATACAACGTCCTGGGCCACAGCATGAGCACCACCAACAGCCTGCATGACACCCCACATTTAAAAAAAAGTGCCGGAACAAAGGTGTTTTCCAACCAACACATTTTAGTTTCACTGGACATTGACTATACCTGTCCTGGGCCACAGCATGACCCAGGGCCGAGTTACAGTGGGGTGCGGTGAAAGAAAGCCCGGCTGGCGTCCGTCATCTATTAACACGCAGGTTTAAAATAGCCCTGATGCTCGCCGGAAGCAAACGAAAATGTCGTCTGTAGCAGAGTGCGGAAGCGGAAGCTTTGTGAAGAAACTCCCTGCCTTCATCTGTCCAGTCAATACCTGGGTTGCGTTTGCCACTCCGTATTGGGGAGTGTGGACCAATTGAGCTTCCTTGGAAATACTGGGGGTTAATGCCTCTCCTGTTACACCCAGGTGCCTTATCTCTGCATTATTTTTCTCATTTTTACTCAATCGTGCTGGAGGAATTGGTCTCTGTCACTTTGTTCTCTGTCCGTGCTCCAGACTCCCATGTCCTCTGAATAACCTAATGCTGGTCAAGTTTTCCTGTACCTCCCTTGTACAATTCAGAGGAATTTTTTTAACAGCTATTTTGTACATGCAAGTTTTTTAGTACTTAATTTAGAAAACACATTTTTAAAATAGGATGGAATACCACCATGTCCTTTGTTTCTTTTTTTTCATTGTATTAAATGGGTTTTTCAATACAGGGATTGATAAGTTTATGTTAAAGATTTGCAAAAACAAGTCTTTTGCAATATGTGTCCTTTAAAACAGTGTCCTACTATTTCGTTTTGACAGCACCATCACCCTTTTGAGCCACTCTTGACAATTGGGGAAGAACAAATGTCTGTTAGAGAAACAACTTTTTTTAGAATAGGACCTGTAGTATAGCTGCATGTCACAGCAAAATGCCCCCAAAATTAAAATGCAGACCCTGAGCCCTTTGGTCAATTGTGAAGAACAAATGTCTGTTGGGGAAACAACATTTTTTAGAATAGGCCTGTTATAGCTGCATGCCCGGCAAAACCCCCCAAAAATTAAAGATGACCCTTGAGCCACTTAGGGAAAAACCCAAAATTTTTTTTAAAAAAAAAATGGACCTGTATTTTTGCTGATTTCAAAGCACATGACCCAAAAAATTATAAAATTGACTTCTCAGCCACTTTAAAAATTGTGTGAGGGAGAAAAGCCACTTAGAAGCCACATTTCTGTTCCAAAGGACCATAATTATAGCTGTATCTCACATCAAAATGACCCCAAAAAATTATAAATATGACTTATCATCCACTATTAAAAATTGTGAGGGAGAAATGAAACTTAGAAGTCAAATTTATGTTCCAAAGGAACATGATTATTTCTGTATCTAAAATAAACATGACATCAAAACCATTGCAATGCGAAAAACTTCTTAAGATAAAGTGAGTAAATGGAATACGGTGTTGTCATGAACCTTGCTGTCTTTTACAGTCTCCTCACAGCAAAAACATCAAAATGAACTGTTGGGAAAAGAGAATAAAAATTTCAGTAAGAAATGATCATTTTAAAAAAAAGTTTTCAAGAGGACCATTTCTGTTTGAAAAGGAATGTGAAGTAGACTGGCAACTAATCGGTGACCTCGGCAATTGGGGCCACAACATCATCAGAGATCCATGCCTGATTCATCTTGATGAAAGTCAAACGATCCACATTATCTGTGGGGAAAGCCGGAAGCGTTTGTCTGTAATGACTCCTCCAGGCAGTGCTAAGGTCAGCTCAGATATGCGACGCAGGGCTGCTGGAGCAGGACAAGCAATCCTCCTATGGCGTGTCGAGGCCAGCTTCGGGCCATTTTGTCCATTTTGGATACCCCAAAGTCTATTGGGTCCGGAACACCATGCAATAAACTCTCGGTGCGTATGAGACCATGATAGTCACGTGCACCATGATCTTAAAAGCTGAACTCTTTGTGTTGATTGTGGCCCCTGCATTGCAGCGTTGGAACGAGGTGGTAAAACAAATGATTGCACAGAGGGTCACCCATTAGGCTTTCTGCCACCTTGTCCTGAACTGCTGCCGGCGCTGACGCCTACCTTGGCACTCTCTACATGCTGTCACGTCGCTGAGATGTTGTTCCACCGATGACATTTGGGGGACAACGTGATGCAGACGCAACAGATGTCTCCATTGATCAATCAGCAAGGTCTTCCATTTCCTGCATTTTACTCTCTAATTTGGGTGGGTGGAAAGGTAAGTGTGTCTGAATTTTTGTTTTGTACCCGGGGAACCAAGAGGGTGGGCCACCCAGTAATTGTTGTTCATTTGATGGCCTTAGATGCGAGGGATCATGATTGAGGAAATGGAGCAACAAGCACTCATGTGAGAGATGGATCCCCTTGATTCCAAGCCTCTGGGTCGAGGGGCACTATAAGCAACGATCTTCCCTTTTCCTCTTCATCCCTCTCTTCCGCCTCAAAAGTCGCGCCAACCTCTTTGCAAGGCAAGGGACTCGGTAACATCGGTGTCTAGGGAATACCTCCATCCTCCTCCTCCTCCCCTCCTCCGCGCCTCCGGCACAGCTTCAGACACAGCCTTGATACTTGCCTGAGATGATTGCCACCCTGAGAGCTGATGCAGCCACCTTCACTAGCTCTGGACCCCAGAACCACTGCCTAATGAAGACCGATGAAATTGTGAAACTGGTCGGGCCTTGTGGAATTGACGGATATAAAGGCTCCGTGTCCCGCTATCTGTGTCTCCGTCTCCTCCTCCGATCGCTGCGGACCTGTTGTTTTCAGAGTGTCTCCAACAGATCGTATCCAGAACTAAGAATCACCCACAATGCTCACTGCAGACAAGGGCATTGTCCCACTGACCATTTTGGTGAGGCATTCCTTCCAAAATCTGGCAATGATGGCTTGGCAGAGAACATTCACCTGCCCTCCACTCTCGTGGTGGTGTCAACACCCCGAGGTCCTGTACCCGCTAGCTTGTCAGGCCATGGTGTCACTTCGTACTACTGCGTATATGGCATTGCGCTGCCTGCCAACAATCGCTGGGAGCATGTGGAGGGTGGCGAACAATTCCCAAGCGAGCGTGTTGCCTCCACGTCAACAATGAGACGGTTGACGGGGAGGCTGAGCTGACGCTGCAGAGGCTGGACGCAGCCAGGCGAGACATAGCAGGTGTAGCGAACGGCGGAAGTGTCGACTCAGACCCTCGAGCCTTCTTCAAGCAGGCAGTCCAGACCGGGTAGCTTCTTTAGTAGACAATTTCCTGACAGAAAAGGTTCAGACAGTGCCAGGCAAGGATGTGCTCCATGCCCTTACCGGATCTTCTAAGGGCGTCCAGCAGATTAGTCGCCCGTTTATCGTTCACACCACCTTGCCTGGCACAAGGTTTCTTGTCACCCCCAGTAGCCAGGATCGCTCGTCGTCGTTGCTTAGAGCCGGTCCACATGCTCCTGACCTTGTGTGGACGGTCTCCATAAGGTCGATTATATTTCAACACGGCCTGGTGTCCCGTCTCTGGGGCACAGATAGCTACCAGAGTGACCTTGGGGGGAAAGAGCACTGCACCATCCCCTGCGGTTTGAAGAGCGTGCGCACGAAGCCGCGAGAGCCACCGACACCCCCAGAAGACATGCCAACCAGCTCACCCATGAGCAGTCACTGAGAGATAAGCGGCCCCTTGGCCGTGCAACTAAGTCCATGTGTAACGGTGGGAGACATGGACTTTTCCGGACACATGTGCAGACAACAGCGCTTGAAATTTTAGATGACACGTGGTCTGCCAGTGCAGGGACGGCTTTTCTGGCAAAGAAATGCCTGTCTCTAGCAATCTGGTATGGGGGGCACAACCGAGGGCCATGACGTGGCGAGGAATCCCATCTGTGGATCCACCAATACGGAAAGGCAACATTTCCACGGCCAAAAGCCTGGCAAGTAAGCCGACTTCAGCGGCTTTTTGGCTTGCGAAGGTATGGTTTAAAGTGTTTTCCTTCTGTTCCAAACCTGGAAGGACTAAGAAGTCTGGCTGGCTATACCCTGGCCGCTGTACGGCGTGCAGGTCGTCAAACCCTTTGAGCTGGCGGAAGGAGACAAGGGGGGGAGGGGGGGGGTTTTAGGGATGGGTCCCCTCTGGTGGTGCTAGGGTGGTACTTACCGTGGCGACGGTGGAGGGCGGGCTGAAGCGGAAGTGCTGAATTCCCTGATCATGACTCTAATACATGGGCAAGCTGAGTAAGACGCTTGGATGGTGGCGGAGGAGGAGGAGGCGGAGACAGAGGCGTGATCCAGTGTTGGAGGCCCCGCATCGTTCCTGGGCCTTTTTTTGGCCAAGATGTTCCCTCCATTTCACTCATGCATTCTGTGCATGTGACTAGACATTTTGTGGTGGTTAACCACTTAAGGTTTCTTTGCCCTCTACTTATCTTTTACGGCAAAGCGGCAATAAGACATCGCTTGTGTGAATCAGAGGCTTGCTCAAAGAAGCCCAGGCTTGAGAAGGGTCCATGGACCTTTTTGACGGCGATAAGCCCCCCCACGAGGAGCGGGGTTTTGCGCTGACCGACAGCTGGCGGAATCATATCAGCGGACTTCTCGACTGCCCTGCACACACCCTTTTTTGTTGCGGGACCCTATATGATCACTACCCCCCGATCGTCTTCACTCCTCGTCACTATGACAAGCTCTCGCAAGCAAATTTCTGCTGAAGAGAACCAGGATGGATCCGCAAGGTCGTCATCATCATAGCATCATCATCAACACAGTTACTTTGGGGATCGCCTGACTTTCTGCATCAGAAGCTGCGGCTACAACACAGGGGGCCCTGCAAGGCGTTGCGACCGCCACCGTGATTTTTGCCGATTGACGTCGCTTCCTTCAGCCTACCTCTGATGGCTCAGTAACTGGGCGTCAGGAGCAACTAAATCATCCTCGTTGATCTTTTAACACATGCCTTGTCCGCCAGCACTGGAAGTGAGCACCTCTCTCGTACCGTCTACCTCCATGTGCTACCCCCCCTCTTTGCTATCGCTTACCTACCTCATTTCGCTCCATGCCAGAAATATAAAAAATTTGAGAGGTATGAGATTGTTTTGGAAAGTCTCTTATTAAAAGACGCAAATCACAGCTATTCTCAAATCCCTCTAATCAAAACAAAATTGCTGGATTCAAATTTAACTCAAGGTGTCTATCAACAAATCTGGACTGGGCAAACAGTCCAAAAAACACGCTATCCTGTTATTTTTGGTATAATAAATGGTATTTTTAGCACCTTTCCAATTCACCTGTGGTGAATAATACAGAAATTGCTGTTTTAAGATTTAACCGTAGCAGTAGCTGCGTCAATGAAGAGTACTGGTGCGGCAAAATTCAAAAAAACATCGTAACTGTTATGATTTTGGATAACATAAATAAAACTGTAGTTTTTTGCCCTTTTCAATTCACCTGTGGTGAATATAGAATTAGCAGTTTTAAGATTTACTTTAGATGCTTGCGTCAATGAACAGTAACTCGGTTGCAGGCAAAAGTCCAAAACAACACGTAACTGTAAGTTTTGAATTATATAAAACGTATTTTATTTGCACCTTTCAATTCACCTGTGGTCGAATTATAGAGATTGCTTTTTTTAAGATTTACGTAGATGCTAAGCGTCAAATGAACAGTAACTGGGTGCGCACTAAAGTCAAAACAATCACGTAACTACTTGTTAAGTTTCTGGATATTAATAAATGGTATTTTTTTTGCACCTTCTCAATTCACCTGGTGGTGAATATAAGAATTGCTGTTTTAAAAGATTTGAAAACGTAATGCCTCGCATCAATGAACAATTAGCTGGGTGTGCAATAAGTCAAAAAACACGAACTGTTATGTTTTGATAAAATAAACGGATTTTTTGCACTTTCCAATTCACCTTTTGGAGAATAATAGATTCGCTGTTTTAAGATTTACGTAGATGCGTGCGACAATTGAACCAGGTACGGGTTGCGCTCAAAAGTCAAAAAACAACGTAACTGATATGTTTTGATATAAATAACAACGGTATGTGTATTTGCAACCTTCAATTCACCTGTGGTGAATATATACTTGGCTGTTTTAAGTATTTACGTAGAATGCTGCGTCAATGAACAGTAACTGGTGCGAAAAAGTTCTCTAAAATCACGTAACTGTTATGTTTTTGATATACATACAACGATTATTTAATTGCAACCTTTCAGATTCACCTTTGGTGAATATAGAGATTGCTGTTTTAAGATTTAGCGTAGATGCTGGTCCAATGAACAATGCTGGGTGTGCAAAAGTCAAAAAACAACTAACTGTTTAATGTTTATGAAATAATAAACGTTATTTTTTGCAACTTCAATTCACCTGGTGGTGAATATAGACATTGGCGTTTTAAGATTAACAAGATCTGCGTCCAATGAACAGTACTGGTTGCGCAAAAAGCAAAAAAACACGTACTGATATGTTTTGCGATATAATGAAACGGTATTATTTTTTTTTGCACCTTTCAATTCACCTGTGGGTGAATATAGAATTGCCTGTTTTAAGATTTTACGTGATCGCTTGCGTCAATGACAGTACTGGTGCGCAAAGTCAAAAAAACACACGTAACTGTTATGTTTTGAATTATAATAAATGGTAATTTGTTGCCCTTTCAATCACCTGTGGTGAATGATAGAATAGCTGGTTTTAAGATTTACGTAAGTGCCTGGCTTCAATTGAACAGCACTGGGTGCAGCAAAAGTCAAAAAACACCGTAACTGGGTTTATGTTTTTGATAATAATAACGGTATTGTTTTGCACCTTTCAATTCACCTTGGTGAATATAGAAATTGCTGTTTTAAGATTTTACGTAATGCTGCGTCAATGAACATGTGACTGGGTGCGCAAAAGTCAAAAAACTCTTAAACTGTGTATGTGTATTGATATAAGTAAATGGTATTTTTTTGCACCTTTCACTTCAACCTGTGTGAATATAGAATTGCTAGTTTTAAGGATTTACGTATATGCTAGCGTCAATGAACAGTACTGGTGCGCAAAAGTCCAAAAAACACGTAACTGTTATGTATTGATATAAAAAACGTAGTTTTATTGCACCTTCAATTCAACCTGTGGTGAATATAGAATTGTCTGTTTTATAAGATTTACGTAGATGCTGCGTCATGACACAGTACTGGGTGCGCAAAAGTCAAAAAACACGTAACTGTTATGTTTTTTGATATAAATAAATGGTATTTTTTGCACCTTCAATTCACGTGGTAAAATATAGAATTGCTGTTTTAAGATTTACGTTAGATGCTGCGTCCAATGAACAGTACTGGGTGGCGCAAAAGTCAAAAAACAACGTAGACTTTATGTTTTGATATAATAAACGGTATTTTTTTTTGCACCTTTCAATTCACCTGTGAGAGTGAATAATAGAAATTGCTGTTTTTAAAGATTTACGTAGATGCGTTAGGCTCAATGACAGTACTGGAGGCGCAAAAGTCAAAAACCGTACCTGTATATGTTTTGATATAATAAATGGTATTTTTTGCACACCTTTCAATTCACCTGTGGTGAATATAAATGGTCTGTTTTAAGATTACAACGTAGATGGCTAGCGTCAATGCAAACAGTACTAAAGGTTGCGCAATAAGTCAAAAACCACATAACTGATGATGTTTTCGTACGGATAATCAACGGTATTTTTTTGGTGCAACAAACAACCTTGCTGACTACAAGATTGCTGATTGTAATTTAAGTGCAAGGTGGATATATCAACAGTCAAAAAAATTAAATGCAACACCTATCTGAAATGTATACTGATAAAATTGTATTTTGCAGATAACAAAGAGACCTCTGCAGTTCAGAAAATGATGTTTTTTCCAATATAAGTTCAGGCTGCCCAATAATCCAGGAAATATTTCAATAAGCAAACTGTTAATAATAAAGATATTCCACTACAATGTCTAAACACTAAGTCCTTGGTGAACTTTATCCACATGTTCTTTATAGATAAGAGGCTTTTGTCTGTGTTCGCACCGCGGGTGCCGCCCCCCGCCCCCCCCGCTCCCACCGCCGTGAATTTACAGCGGTAGATGCTCGCTTAAATTCTCTAGCTAAACTACATACAATTCTTCAAATCTCTAATCAACTAAATTGGACGGAATCACAGCTAATTAGTAGAGGTTTTTGTGCAGAAAATAGACTAATTTCCGCTGAGCTTTTGGCCACAGACAGAGCGCAGGTCCTTTCCCTATGAGACGCTGAGAGAACACTGAGGTGAATCAGGAAACGCTGTTTCTAATAAAACGAGGCATGTGATTTTTCCAGCCAATCGCAACCATACACATCCCAGACATGAAACGTTGCACACCACAGTCACCCTGCTCTATTGCTGTAATCTGATTTGCCGGCCGCCATAATTAATCAGGAAGCGCCGAAAAAAGGGCCGCGAACTTAATAGATGAAGCCAGAGTTGTTAACCTAATTTATCGCATGATCTGGAAAATTCGATCAAACCATGAAAAACCTGTGCCGATTTCAACTCTTGTTCGATAAAATCGCTCAACACACTCTTAAACATGCCTGAAGACTGTAAAACTGTAGGAGGAAATCACTTTTATTTCCATGCACTTATTTGTTTTCATCATAACCAGAGCAAGAAAGACAGGACTTTTGGTGTTACATATTTTTATACATGAGGACTTTGGAAACTTGATAATGCTACCGAAGTTCCCAGTTAAATGTGTTACTTTAATGTGTTATATTTTATTTTTAGATGCTTTTTTTTAGATGCTAGGAAAGAAAAAACAAAGCTGAGCATTGCATTTATCTTCGTTTTCAATACAAGGAGAGCTTCATTATCTGTCTGCTTCAATTCAGTTATATAGTATAATAAATTGGTGTTTGATGTCACACATCTGAGTGATTGAAACTTAAGTTCAATGCTGTCTGGTATAAAATAAAGTTGAGTGCAATTTAAAAAAAAAGTTAGATTTTGTTATAGGAAATGACAGGGAATAATGGAAGTAGTACAGGTACAGGGAATGTCTTCTAGCCATTTTATTTACAACAGAACATAGAACAAAAATCTAAAGTTGAAATTTAGATATTTTTTACATTGCATTTAATAAAACTTTAGAAATTAATGGCAGCAACACATCTCGAAAATGTTGGCACAAGTCACATTTACTACTGAGTAGCATCCCTCTTCTTTTTACAACTGTCTGTAAATGTCTAGGAAGTAAGGAGAACAATTGCTGGAGTTTTGGGAGCAAATTGTTGTTTCATAATCATCAAATGCTTTCTAAAGGTCTGTACAGCAGGTGGCAGACTCTTCTCCTGTGGAGCCATACTATTACGGTAAATGCAGTATGGGGTTTAGCATAGTCTTTTAGGAAAGGCCATGCATATTATAACAAAACCTCTATATACTGCTCAGGCTTAAAAGAGCCTTTTAAGATGTGCAATCTGCCCATGGCTTAGGCACTAATGCAAATGCATTCCATCAGATATGAAGACTTTTGAGCTGTGTGCTAATAACAAGTTGGATAGTCCTTTACCTCTTGAATCCACAGGACATGGTGACCATAGCTTCCACAAAAAAATAGAAATTTTTATTCCTCTGACTACAAAATAGTTTCCTATTTTGCTTCAATCCATTTTAAATGAGCTTAAGACCAGAGAATATTGTGGATTATGTTAATATATAGCTTCTTCTTGGCATGATAGAGCTGAAACTTGCATTTGTTGATTCTACAGCAAACTTTGTTCTCATACAATGATTTCTGGACCAAATCATGCCAGTTTTAATGCAGTGCCACCTGGGTGCTTATAGATCATGCAATAGTACAGTAATAGCAATATTTACAGCCTGTCTTGTCTCAAAATCCATTACCATTGAGGAACATTTTTCTCATTGGTGAACCTCTGACCATCTTTTCTTATGAGAGACTCTGCCTCTCTAACACTTTATTTTATGCACAGCCAAATTGACACCCTTCTATTTTTCATTAGTACAACTTTTCCAGCCTTTTATTGTTGCTGCTTTCAATTTCTAAATAAGTTAATTTATTCAAAAGAAATGGATAAATGTCTAACGCTCAACTGTTAAAATGTGTTCTATGTTTTGTTCTAAAATTCGGCTCTTTGAAATTTACAAATCATTGCATTCTTGTTTTACTTACGTTGTACACATCACCACAATTTTTTGGGAATTGAAGTTGCAGAACAAATAAGTGGCACTGTGTCACAAGTTCAACCTACCTTATGGATGGTACAACTATATAAACAGTGTAGCAAATTCAGAAGCGATGGACTTTTTCTTTCCTAGGTTTAATGCCTACTCTTTGGTTGGGAGATTGATACAAATAGTGATAAAATAAGATCAGTTTTTTTAGATGCCCCTAGGCAAACAGTGTATGAAAGATTCCCTCCTTGTAGGTTGTAGATATATGTAATGATGAATCTTCACTAATTCCTGTTCATGTGATATTGATGGTGCTTTACTTTTGCATCTTATTTCTCATCCCACATATGCTGTAGTATATGATATGATATTATAGTACAATATTAAATTAATGTGGACTAAGGAGGTTCTCATGTGGGTATCAACTCATATTTAATAGAGACAGAGTGTGGTTGAGCCAAGGAAAACTCTTGATACTGTCTGTGGGCAGTGTCTAGTAATTTGAAATAGATTAATGCTTAAAATTTTGGCAGAATGATATTGTACATTCAGTTGCTTGATTGTTTTTTATATGGGGCATGTTTATGGAACCCTTAAGCCCCCAGGAGGTGGAGGCTCTAGGGCAAATGCCCATTTGCCCTTACTATAATATGTCATGAAGCTGTTATATGCATATGGCCTCAAGGTAATATTATCTTTAGATTTATTTATCAAATTACAAATATGCTTCAGATACTGATAGGGTTAATCTTCTTTCAGTTTCTAGCATATGCATATGTTGTCATTATGAATGTTGATGCTCAAAATCATACCAGATGGCTACATTTGATTATTTATGTGTGCTGCCAGTTCTATCCAAATGAAAGTTATGAAAATCTGATCAGTTTATTTTGTATAAATTGTAGGCTGTGGGAGTCCTGTGAATTGTGACTTTACGTAATCATCTTCTCAAGTCTGTGAATTCTAATTTCTCTACGGGCTTCACATGAACCTAATAATATTTTGTAAAGGGTATAATTTATAATAATATTAATACAGGATTGGACAATGTAACTTCCTCCGATGTATATGTGGACTCTTTAATTTTTAATAATTTTTTATTATCATACTTGTACAAATATAAAATTTAAAACTAAAAGAGTTATGAGTGGATTTAGAGCTAAAAATTATGAAATTATGAGCCATATGTGTACCATACTTGCCTCCATTTTTTTTTTTTTTTGCATATGTTCTTTAGTGACAACTTTCAGAAGTTTTAAACAATTTGTTGAAAACTGGAGCCGCATTTAGGCATAATTTTTTTTGCAACCTAGTGGCTAGACTATAGTATATGACAATGCAAAAGTTTTTTTTCCCTTTTTGGTAAATCTTCTATATAAGTTACCTTAGGGTATGTTCACATGGCTGATTTTGACACTGTTTTTGGAATGGTTTTCGGAGCGCTTCCACTCCCAAAACAGCATCAAAAAAAGCCCCCAAAAAGCCCCCAGTTCAATTTCATTGATTCCTATGTAAAACAGCGTTGTTGTTCACACACAACAAGGTTTTTACGCTTGTTGTTTAAGCGCTTCTTTGGAAGCTGTTTTGGGCGCTGAAAAAAAGTGTCTTATCAATTCTTGAAGCGTTTTCAGTGCTGAAAATCCCCATAAGAATCTATGGAAAGCTTCAAAACCTCGTCCAAAACCTTGGCATGTTTTTAGATGCGTTTATCTGCACGTTTTTAAAATGTTTTTCAGCACAGTTTTTGCCCTAGCTATTATATTTTATGGGTAAAAACCTCGTTTAAAACCTTACCCAAAACCTCGCCAAAAATGCTTCAAAAACACGCCAAGAAACACGTCTAAAACCTCTTCTGAAGAAGCATGTTTCAGGCGAGGTTTTGATGCTGTTTTGGGCACTGAAAAATCAGTGTCCAAACAAGCCCTTTGAACATACCCTTATTATTGCTCATGAAAACATTTAGGCAAGATTACAGTTTTAGTAATAATATCCCATAAAGTCTGCTTAACCAGGTAATGTGAAGTATGTTTCTCTTAAAGCATTATACTTACACATATCTTATCTATTTTTTCCAAAATAAATTCAATTAAATATCATCATCATAAAATAAAAATGTTAGAACAATTCATTCCAGTTTTAAATTGTAAGGCCTGCTCCTATCTGCAGTGAATATTAGGTCAATGTTTGAAGGGAAAACAGTGCTGCAAGTTAATGGGGTATGTTGGGTGCTTGTGGTAACTGTTGTACAACACCTCTAGCAGATCAATGTCCCTTCTGTTGTGAATGGATGCCTTAAGGCCCCAAGAATCAACTTGACTGGTAGGCCTCAGACATCCCAGTCCGACACTGTTAACATTAGCGTATTTGTTATTCCCGTTCCATGACATTTTCCTATGATCCTACTTATGACAAGGACTGTAAGCAGGATTTTGTTAGGGGAACAGTTGACTGAAAGGGTTTATGCATTATGTGAAGACAAGGAAAAAATGAAAATAGGAAAATGGACTGCTTTTCTAAGGCGTTAGGCAATATAGAGAATACTCACAGAAATCTCAATAGTTACAGACAGAAAGGTACAGTAAATGCAAGTCTTCCAGTTCTGGTACTGATTGCGGTTATTGGAACATTACAGAGTACTCATAACAAATAAGAAAGACAGTCCTCACAATAGTATTCTACATCAGTGATACTTTTCTTTTTACTTAGCTTGGTTTGTGCCCCATAAATTTCAGGGTATATTCACACAAATACAGGCTATAACGGAGTAAAATCCTATGACATGTTATGCAATAAAGGTAAAGACCTTAGGTTTAATGACTACCACTTAGCTTATCTTCATAGTGTTAAAGTCCTCCAAGGATATAAGCAGATTTGAGAAACATAGCAGAACTCTGAGCACCAAGCTCAACACGAGGAACGCCGAACGCCCATGTGTGACGTTTTCGGAAGTGTGTGTGGGGCACGAACCAAGCTAAGTAAAAAGAAAAGTATCACTGACGTAGAATACTATTGTGTGGACTGTCTTTCTAATTTGTTATGAGTGCTTTGGGGCATTTGGGAGTGAGCCCTGCTTAGTCCCACTAAGTGTTATGCCAGACACATTATGTTAGGGATGGTCAGGGACGCACACAAGACACGGACAAGTGGGGCCCTGACACTGATCCCAGCCTCTGTCCCTGCCTTTTGGGGAACCCGACTCCTTAACAGGCCGGCCCCAACCTGAAGACTCAAGGCTACACTGAGCAGAGTGCACAGACAAAGACAAACAAACAAAGAACACAAAAGCCGTAGTCGGACCGAGTCAATAACAGGGCAGGCAGCGCGGTACAGATTCGTGAGGCAAAGGGAGAAACCAGAAACAAAGCAGAGATCAGTAGCACAGAGAAACGACAATATGACAGGCTAACTATAAAGGCAAGCAGTATAGCAGGCATTGAGAAGAGGAAGCAGTGGCTATATATAGGAAAAGGGTGGAAGTAGAGGAGCTAGGATAGGTGGAAGAACCTGTCAATCCAGAGAGCTGATTAACCCCTATGAGTGCTGGAGGATTTCTGGCCAAAGCGTCGACCAGAAATTAATCAAGATACGTGGCCACAGGGAAGTGTTCACACAAAGGCGGCAAGGCCGCAGTGATGATCGCAGCGGCCGTGGCTGGCGACCCGGGCCAAATGGCACGGACGTAACAGTACCCCCCCCCTTCTATGAGGGGCCACTGGACCCTCCTTAGATCCCCCTGGCTTGAATGGGTTGGCTCAGTGAAATTTTGTCACCAGTTCGGGGGCATGCAAGTCCCTAGACGCCACCCACACCCGTTCTTCCGGACCATACCCCTTCTAGTGCTCCAGGTATTGAAGGGCATTCTGAACCCTGCGAGAGACGATAATACGCTCTATTTTATATTCTAATTCCCCTTGTATGACCACAGGATGAGGAGGAGGGCAACCGACCACAGCAGGAATGTACTTTTTTAGGAGAGATTTGTGGAATACCGGATGGATACGGAGTGAACTTGGAAGGCGGAGTCTGAAAGATACCGGGTTAATAATTTCAGTGATAATGAATGGACCGATAAACCGGGGAGCGAACTTAGTGGCACCCGAAGACGGAGATTTTTAGTCGAGAGCCACACCTTGTCGCCGACTACATATTCAGGTCTAGGTCGGCGTTTTTTATTAGCGTAATTGATTTGCTGAGCTTGCGCTTTTTCTAGAGTCTCACGACTCCTAGCTCAGACTGTGCACAGTCGTTTAACGGCGGATTTGACAATGGGGAATTTAGATTCGCAACCTGTAGCGGCGGAATATCTGGGGTGAAACCCGTAATTACAGTAAAAGGGGGAGAGTTTGGTCGAGGAATTCTCATGATTGTTAAGGGCGAACTCTGCCATGGGCAAAAATTAATTCCACCTCTCCTGGCATTCCGAAACGTAGCATCTGAGGTATTGTTCTAGCGATTGGTTAAGTCTCTCAGTTTGCCCATTAGTCTCGGGATGGAAGGCGGATGAGAAGGACAGAGAGATGCCCAATTTACCACAGAATGCTCTCCAGAACCTCGGCACAAACTGTACCCCTCTGTCAGATACAATATTGGAGGGAATACCATGGAGTCTAAGTATATGACGGACAAATAAATCAGCGAGGAGTTTGGCTGAAGGCAATTTCTTCAAAGCAATGAGATGACACATTTTAGAGAATCGGTCTACCACCACCCAAATCACCGCCCTAAACTTGGAGGGGGAAGATCAGTGATGAAATCCATTGATATGTGAGACCAAGACCTATTGGGCAATGGGAGGGGGTGCAATAATCCCTCGGGGAGGCGTCGGGGTACCTTTGCCCTGGCACAGGTCTCACAAGCAGTAACAAATTCTTTCACATCACGCTGCCATGAAGGCCACCAATAGGTACGGGATAGAAGGTATCCGGTGCCCGCGATGCCAGGATGCCCAGACAGAACTGAGGAGTGAACCTCCTCCAGAATTTTCAAACGAAGGTGACATGGAACAAAAAGTTTACCGGGGGGTAGCCCGGGTGGGTCCGAGCCTTTAGAGTTCGCAATAGCAGAAACTAAATCCGTAGTAAGGGTAGCCACGACTACTCCCGGAGCAAGGATATTCCCCGATTCCTCCTCTGAGAGGTCACTCATACCAAAACTTCGAGACAAGGCGTCGGCCTTAACATTCTTAGCCCCTGGACGGTAGGTTACTACAAAGTTGAACCTAGTAAAGAACAAGGCCCATCGCGCTTGACGAGGGTTCAATCGCTTAGCATTGTCAAGATATAAAAGATTTTTATGATCTGTAAGAACAGTTACTCTATGTCTAGCCCCCTCCAGAAGGTGTCTCCACTCTTCGAAAGCCCATTTAATGGCTAGCAATTCCCTGTTACCAATATCATAGTTAATCTCAGCGGTAGAGAATTTTCTGGAGAAGAAGGCGATGGGTCTGAGGTTGGTATAAGGTTCAGTCCCCTGAGACAGGACGGCCCCTACACCCGTTTCGGATGCATCTACCTCCACAACAAAGGGTTGTTCTGGGTCCGGGTGGACCAAGACAGGTGCAGACGAAAAACATTTTTTCAGAGTAACAAATGCTTGCTCGGCTTCTGGTGCCCAGGAGGTGGGGTCACTCCCTTTCTTAGTAAGGTCAGTAAGGGGTTTAACAATCAGGGAAAAATTCTTAATAAATTTGCGATAATAGTTAGCAAAACCTAAAAAACGTTGGATCTCTTTTAAGGTGGTAGGCCGTACCCACTCAGTGATGGCAGAAACCTTTTGTGAATCCATACTTATAGAACTGGGACTCAATATGTACCCCAGGAACCCTATCTCCTGGACTCCGAACAAACATTTAGACAATTTGGCGCATAGTTGATTCTGACGTAACCTGGAGAGGACCTCCCTGACATGATCTCGATGGGTATCGTAATTCGGGGAAAATATGAGGATGTCATCTAGATACACAATTACAAAACGACCTAGAAGGTCCCTGAAAATGTCATTAACAAATCGTTGGAAGACGGCAGGTGCATTACAAAGACCGAAAGGCATGACTAAGTATTCAAAATGCCCCTCATGGGTATTAAAGGCCGTCTTCCATTCGTCCCCTTCTCTGATTCGAATCAGGTTGTACGCCCCCCGAAGGGCAACTTTGGAAAACCATTGGGCACCCACAACCTGATTAAGAAGATCCGGGATCAGTGGAAGTGGATGATGGTCTTTTATTGTTATCTTATTGAGCTCCCTATAGTCAATACAAGGACGGAGGCCTCCATCTTTTTTCTCGACAAAGAAAAACCCAGCTCCTACCGACGGTCATATGTGACCCTTTTCCAGGCTCTCCTTAATATATTGACGCATAGATTCTCGTTCCGGGGTGTATAAGTTTAAAATACGACCCCTAGGCAACTTCACACAACTTCGCTATAGCACAGTCATAAGTGTCCGCAACGGTCTCAAAGACGTTTTTGAAATCAGAGACAAAATCGGAAATGGAATGGTTATCGATTATGGAGCATCTCAAAGACTGTATGGTTTTCAAATGATCACCACATGAGTTTCCCCATTTTATCAACTCAGCAGTCCTCCAGTCAAACACCGGATTAAGGAGGCGTAACTAGGGTAACCCTAGAATAATGTCCATGGTAAGTCCCTCCATGACAAAGAAAGACAGTTGTTCAAAATGCAAACATCCAACATTCAGGGTTATTTCGGCAGTTCGGTATTTTATCCTTCCCTCCATTAGGGGTGTAGAATCTGCGCCTGAAACCAAAAAGGGAGAACATAGTGGAATTAGCTCTAAACCTAAGGCTTTAGACACCGCCATGCTAATAAAATTAACAGCAGCCCCCGAGTCGATCAAGGCATGGCAAGCAAAACTCTTGACCGCGAAGATTAGAGTTACAGGCAAGGAAAGCTTGTTATCCAAATTAGTACGCCTGAGTTATCCTTCCTGACGTTCTTCAGGCGTTTGTTGCTTTCCCACGGAGACTTGGGCCTGGTGGGGCAGCTCCTCAGGACATGACCGGACTCTCCACAGTAGAAACACAACGTGTTTTCCACCCGATGTTTCCTTCTGATAGCTGCCGACGTGGAGCCCAATACCATAGTTTCCTCTCCTGAACCCCAAGCGTGGAGTATGGCGAAGGTAGGGAGGAGAAGTAGCAGAACCAGCAGAGAAAGGTTGGACAGGAGAGTCAGCCCTGAACTGCCCAGTGGACCCCCCAATTACTGAACTCCATTGGCGGAACTCAGAGCAATAATCCTCAGCCGAGCGGCGACCCTGCTGGATGGACAGGAGTTGGGTTTCAGCTAAAGCCGCCCGGTTGGGGTCATCATAAATCTGTCCCAGTGCTAGAAAAAATTTGTCTGGAGGACACCGCCATGGCAACATTTTCAGCTTCTGAGGAAAAATGGGAAAAACGAAAAAACAGGCGGCAAGATTCCCTGAAGGTCCGAAATTTATCAAAGTTACCATGAAAGCAGTCAGGAAACCACATGTTAGGTTTGTGCTGCAAGTATTGTCCCAAAGGCCCAGGAGTAGAGATGGGCGAATTTCTCAAAATTTGGTTCGCTCACTTTGTCGAATTTCCCGACAAAAAATAACTTCATTCCGAATTACTTTGGGACGAATCACGTTAAAAAAAACAGCTATTTCCAGGCTGCACAGAGCCTGCAAGGTGCTGTAGAACGTTGTGCCATGCTTAAATATGCAGAGGGAGCTTGGTTTGGTCTTCATACAATATTGTGTTTTAGTATGACACTCACATGACTGCCGCCGCTATTAAAATCGCTTCACTCTAAAATTCCCTGGGCACTTAAGAGGGCAAAACTGACCAAAAAACTGAAGTGGGAATGTTGCCTGATAAAGTCATGCCAGCGAAAGCTGGAAAAAAACAAGCTGAGAGCTCAGGTAGCAACATAAGTGACAGAGTGTGGAGGTGACGGCGGCAGCCACAGCAGCATGAGGTCAGACAGTGGCACAATGACATTCTGGAGGTGGCAAAAACAGGAGTAGGCCACAGAGTGGCACAATGACACAGTGTGGAGGTGACGGCGGCAGCAGCATGAGGTCAGACAGTGGCACAATGACATTCTGGAGGTGGCAAAAACTGGAGTAGGCCACAGAGTTGCACAATGACTCAATGTGGAGGTCACGGCGGCAGCATCATGAGGTCAGACAGTGGCACAATGACATTCTGGAGGTGGCAAAAACAGGAGTAGGCCACAGAGTGGCACAATGACACAATGTGAAGGTCAAGGCGGCAGCAGCATGAGGTCAGACAGTGGCATAATGACATTCTGGAGGTGGCAAAAACAGGAGTAGGCCACAGAGTGGCACAATGACAGAGAGTGGAGGTGACGGCGGCAGGAGCAACAGCATGAGGTCAGAGAGTGGCACAATGACACAGTGTGGAGGTCACGGCAGCAGCATCAGCAGCAGCATGAGGTCATAAAGTGGAACGACGACAGTGTGGAGGTGGGTGGCAATACCAGTCCCTGGTAAAGATAGTTGGTGGCAGATGGAGAAACTGTCAGCAGATATGTGGCATCAGGCGGGTGGCAGCATCAGAATAGTGGCTAAGGCAGGTAGTTTGAACCCAGACTCATTTCTCACAGTTTGGGTGAGGGCGTCATGGCTGATGTAGTCTGACGCCTAAGGCATTGGTGTGTGGAAATCCTGGCCGATCCACGCCTGATTCATCTTGACAAGGGTCAGTCGTTCCACATTTCCCATGGACAAGCGGGTTCTCCTTGGGATAATGATGGCCCCCGCCGCACTGAACACCCACTCTGATGCCACACTACTGGCCGGGCAGGACAGCTTCTCCACTGCAAACTCGGCAAGTTGCGGCCACACATCCAGTTTGGCTGCCCAGTAGTCCAGCGGATCTTCTAATTGGGGTGGCAGAGTGCTGTCAACGTAGGCCATCACCTGTTGGTTCAGGGTCTGCTCCAGGTCCTGCTGCTGCTGGCGACTGCCCTCCTCACTAGGCGGGTGAAGGAAGCTGCTCATCAGGGACCCAGACTTAGGTTGCTGCTTATGGAGCTGGTACTGCTCCTACCCCCCCACCTTCCACCAGCAGCCACGGCAGTAGTACGTGAGCACTGAAGAACCCCCCGGTCAGACCTGTCAGAGGAGGGACGATGCCGCACATAGGCAGCGGACAACTGACTACTGAGGATTTCCCTATAGTATTTGAGTTTGTCCTCCCTCTCAATAGCTGGAAAAAGGCTCCCATTTTTGGACCGTAGCGAGGGTCCAATAGGTGGAGAGCCAGAAGTCATCCCTCTGCCGGATGCTGACTATTCGGCTGTCACTAGCCAGGCAAATCAGCATGCTGCAGGCCATCTGCACAAGTGACTCCGAGGGGCTCCCTGCTTCCATCTCCACTGTATACTGCCACGGTGCTTGGGGGTCATCTGCCTCGTCTTCCTCATCTCCATCTACCTCCTCCAGCTGCTCCTGCTCCTCCTTTCTTGTCACCTGGGTAGAAAATCCACTCATTTCACCAGACAATTCTTCTGCTCCAATGTCCTCCTCCTCCTCCTCCATTTCAGTCCCCACCGGACTCATGTGGCCGCGAGATGTAGTCCCACGTCTCCATCCCCTGCCCAGACAGATTTTTCAGCATCTGTTCCAGGACATGAAGCAGTGGAATGACGTTATTCATCCCGTAGTTCTGGCGACTGACAAATAACGTGGCCTTCTCGAATGGCCTCAGCAAATGGAAGGTGTCACGCATGAGCTGCCACTGGCTGACATCAAAGTTACACAGGGGAGTACTCCTGTCTGCCTGGATCATCAAAAAATCTTAATGGCCTTTCTCTGTTCATACAGTCAGTCCAACATGTGCAGGCTGGAATTCCAAGGGGTGAAAAGATCGCATATCAGAGTATGTTGGCGAAGGCCGTTCTGCCGCTGCAACTCGAGAGGTTGTTTCCTGCTTGGTAGGAATGGATGAATGCATGCACAGTTTCCTGGCCATTTTCATGAATCTGCTGAAGATCGGTGGAAGACTTCAGGAACCTTTTCACAACCAGATTGAACATGTGCGCCATGCAGGGCGCATGGACCATCCCTCCTCGGTGCAGCGCGGACACCATGTTCCTCCCATTATCCGTCACCATGGTTCCGATTTGCAGTTGTGCGGAGAAAGCCACACATCGATTTCTTGCTGCATGACGCGGAGCAGTTTTCCTCCCCTGTGTGACTTCGTTCGCCGAGGCAAGCAAGGTGTAGAACTGCGTGACACCGCTGTGCCCTTCACATGTGGTATGATGGAGCAGTACTTGTGGAGGCTGAGATGGTGGTGGTGGAGGAGGAGGAGGCGGACAGTGACGCAGGAGCCGCAGTTTGACAACGTGGAGGTGAAAGCGGCGTCTCCTGTCCAAGTTGTTGGTGTGCCTGGGCCGGAAGCACATTCAACCAGTGGGCCGTAAAGGACATGTACTGGCCCTGACCGTAGCTACAGCTCCAGACGTCCGCGCTGCCGTGCACCTTGGAACAAACCGATAAGCTCAAGGACTGGCCCACATTCTGTTCTACCTATTTATGAAGTGCTGGTACTGCCTTTTTGGAAAAGAAATTATGGCTTGGAAATCTCCATCTCGGCTCGGCACAAGCCATTAGTTCTCTGAACGGTGCAGAGTCCACCATTTGGAAAGGGAGGGACTGCAGTACAAACAACTTGGACAGGAGCACGGTCAGCTGCTGCACCTTAGGATGGTTGGACGCATACTGTTGTCTCTTTGCAATCGCCTTGCTGAACGACTGCTGGCGCCATGAGTAGCGAGAAGCAGGAGCATCTGGACCGGGAGAGGATGTCAAAGAGAAACAGCTCCCTTCTACAGAGGTGGTGGAGCCTTGACTGGCTGCAATGGCATGCGTGCCACTGGGCGCTGCTGCTGCTGCTGTTGCTGCGGCGGCAGGATGGACCACCACATCTGAGCCACGTTACTCCCAGGCCACCGGATGGTGATGCTGCATGTGTTGATGCAGGCCCGTGGTGCCAACGTTAGCTCCCTGGCCACGCTTCACTTTCTGCCCACAGATTCTACATATACCCATATTCGGCTCCTCCGGTGTCTTAGCAAAGAACTGCCACACCGGCCGAGTATCGGATTTTACCGCCAACGCTACCGCACTAGTGACTACTACGCCGCTGCTTGCTGAGAACGCCCCTGTGCTGGCTACTTTCTTGGAACCTCGAAGCGGGTATTTTACCCCGTGCCGCTTGGCTCCCCGACCTCACCCTGCTGGCTACCCTGCTGACTCACGCACACAACCCCACTTGGCTGCTGCGCCACTGCCTGACCTCGCAAGCTGACGCCCCTTCTCCTGAAAGATTGAAGAAAGCCTTTATTTGCCTCACCCGTGGCTCCCAAGTGCGGTCGGCTACATAATCATCTATTTGTGTTTCATCGTCACTGTCCTCATCACCCAGTCTTGGTATGCAGAGGCTGAACCCCCTCACAACATGAACCTCCCATGCACACTCTCAACAACTATACTTTGCTTCCCTACTGCAAGAAGCAAGGATATTGGCCCCCATTTCTTCACTGCCAGTAGCTGCTGACTGCCCTCCTCAAATTGTTCATCCTCGCTATATAGTTGGCTGCTGATCCAGACCACATAAATATATCTCTGCTGAGGAATCGATGGGACAGAGGCGGGTTGAGAAAGGTGGAGGGCCGCTGACCCACTATCCATGCAATGCCAACTAAGGTTGTGTCTGACGTTCCCCACTGACACTGGCTGGGGTTTGTCAATGTCATCTGGTGAGAAGTGGATGACCTATTAAACCAATCAATAATCCCTTGGGATGCTAATCAGTATTGAAGAGCGATTAACGTTACTATCGTCATCGGGTCGATAGTCGATATCGTAATTAATCAATAAGATATCCGATAGTCGATACAAAGATTATCGCCGAGACCATAAACGTCTATGGAGAGGAGACAACACCTTCATTCTTACACACCCAAAGAGGGAGGAGAAAGCTGGAATTAACATCACAAACAGTCCACAAGGATATGTGCTACATCTTAGGCAACACACTTAAGGTTATAAAAGCACAGAAAAAAAATCACAGACCATTCACTATCCCCTGTCTTGCACCACAGCATGACCCTTAAACCTTTCATGACCCACAAATAAAAGAGCCCAGAAGGCAGTATAATGATTTTCAGAATTTGGAACCATCATTTTTACTTTTAACTGGAACATTGAATATCCCTGTACTGGTGAACGCAGCATGACCCCAAACCTCATGACCCCAGATTAAAAGTGCCGGAAAAGGAGTCTTTCAACCACCATTTAGTTGAACTGGACATTAACTAAATCTGTTCCTGTACCGCAGAATGACCTTTAAACCTGTCTGGACCCACAGATTAAAAAGTGCCCGGAAATAGGATCTTTTCAACCACCATTTAGTTTCACTGGACATTTGACAATATACCTGTTCCTGGCCCCACAGCATGAGCCCCAAACCTGCATGACCCTCACATTAAAAATTCCGGAAAAAGGAGTCTTTCAACCACCATTTAGTGTTTCACTGACATAGACTATACCTGTCCTGGGCCTCAGCATGACACCCCCTAAACCTGTTTGAACCACAGAACACAAAGGTGCACTATGCTATTTTGTACAGTGACTGTCACTTAGAATATTTTTTTGGTAACTGACATTTGTTTACGAAGAATTTATTTAGGGAAGTTTTATTTATAGTGTTTACATTAGTATCATTTTGCTTTTTTTTTTTTCAAGTGTGATAACATACGAGACATACACCCCTCCTGCAGTTTTTAAAGGTATATTTTTTACACATGTAGATGTGTTTTAATTCGCCCGCACACCCCATACTTAATAAAAAGGTCCTAATCACCCCCAAAACACTTTTAGTTGAGAAGTGCAATTTGCCCTACCTGCTTCTGAGTGTATTCACAATCAATTCAATGTTTTTCATTTTTCCTCCCAAATCCTTCTTCAGGATTAGGGACAGACTCCCCTGGAGATCAAATGACGCGACCCCATAGTGACTCCAGCCCCAGAAGATTTAAGCCTCAAATTGTGCAATTTGGTGTCCAGCCATGGAGCCCTTTTTGGCATTACTTAACCTCACAGAAAATCACCATATTTTCAAAATCTGATTTTTTTAGAGGGCACTGATTTGAAGCTCAGCCTGATTGCCCCTATCGGTGAGAGCTATTGCTGCCGTCACCATCCTGTTTAACAAACAGAGGTCCAGCTGCCAGGCCAGACTTACAGTGGGTGCGGTGAGAGCCCAGTCTAGCGCTGTCATCTATTAACTACAGAGGTCCAGCTGCCAGGGCCAGAACTTACAGTGGTGGCGGTGAGAGCCCCAGGCTGGCGTCCGTCATCTATTTACAAAACAACGTAAAAAATGCCCTTATTAACGCAGCAAACGAAAACAGTCCGTGGCTGAAGCAGAATGCAGAAGTGTTGAGTAGACCTCCACCCGTTCCTCAGTACACAGTCCAAGACCTGGGTACGCGTTGCCCCTCCGTATGAGTGCGGACCAATTGAGCTTCACACTTGGAAATAACTGGTGGTTAACTCTCCTGTGTCCACCCCAGTAGCCCTTTTTCTTCAGTTCCTTTTTCTCATTTTACTCAACGGCTGGAGAAATTGTTTCTGTTCTTTGTTTTCTGTCCGTGCTCCATGACTCCATGTCCTCTGAATAAACCAACATCTGGTCAAGTCCTTCCTGTACCTCCCTTGACAATTCCAGAGGAATTTTTTACCCAGCTATTTTGTACATGCAAGTGTTTTTATTAGTTTTATTCTAGAAAACACATTTTAACAATATGATGGAATCCCACCATGTCTTTTTTTCTCTTTTTTAAATTGTATTAAATGGGTTTTGTCCTCAATACTGGGATTGCTAGCTATATTAAAGATCTTGCAAAAACAAGTCAATTTGCAATTATGTGTCCATTAACAGTGTCCCTACCCTATTCCTGTTTTCTGACAGCACCATCACCCCTTGAGCCACTCTTGCCAATTGTGTAAGAACAAATGTCTGTTAGAAACCACATTTTTTATAATAGGACCTGTAGTCCATAGCTGCATTTCACAGCAAAATGCCCCCACAAATTCAAAACATAACTCCATGAGCGCAATTTTGACAATTATGTGAAGAACAAATGTACTTTAGAAACCATCATTTTTACAATAGGAACATGTAGTATAGCTGCATGTCACAGCAAAATGCCCCCCCAAAAAATTAAAAGGAAAAGGACAAGGGAGCAACTTTAAAAAAATTTTTTAATAAACCCTGTTTGTGTTAAAGGTGTTTAAAAAAATTTTTAATGTTAAAAATTTGGGGGGGGAGAAATGCCACTAAAACCACTTTTCTGTTCCAAAGAACCATGATTATTGCTGATCTCCACAAAACCCCCAAAAAAATTTAAAAAATATTTCTCACCACTTTAAAAAAATTGTGAGGAAAAATGCCATTTAAACCCCCGACTTTTTTGTTCCAAAGGACCATAAAAACTGTATCTCACACAACAACCCCAAAACATACAATGCAAAAAATTCTAAAGATAAAGTATAATTGAATACGGGTTTCAGAAACTTCGTCTTTTACAGTCTCCCACGCAAAACCCCCAAAAAAACTTTTGGAAAGAGAATAAAAAAATTTCAGTAAGAATACATTTTAAAAAAAATTTTTTAAAGGGCCATTTCTGTTTGAAAGAATGTGAAGTAACCCCAACTAATCTTACCTCCAAATTGGGGGCCCCAACATCATCAAGACCATCCAATTTACTTTATGGGAAAATCAAAAGATCCACATTATCTTGGGAAACCGGGATGGCGTTTTTTCCCTGTAATGCTCCCCCCCAGCTGTTTTTGAAGGGCCGTTTAGATTGACGCGGCTGCTGGGCAGACAACACCTCTATGCTGGGGCGCCGGCCCCCTTTTGGATACCCCCAAAATCTATTTGGTTCCGGAACACATTTCAAAAACATCGGGTTTAAAGCAGATAGTCCTCACCATGATCTTAAGCTGGTTCTTGTGTTATTTGCCCTGATTTTCATCGTTGGTGAGGTGTAAAAAAAAATTGCCAGAGGCACCCATTTGGGTTTTGCACCTTGCCCGCTGCTGCCCACCTGACTTGGCACTCTACCTGTCACTCGCTGAATTTTTTCCACCGTGACATTTGAGGGCGGAAGCAACGCAACAATGTCTCCAGTTATCAATCACAAGGTCTCCATTTCCTGCATTTTACTCTCTATTTGGGTGGTGGAAGGAAAGTCTGAGTTTTGTTGTGTTAGTACCGGGATTCCAGATGGGTGGTCCACCCCAGTAACTGTTGTTCATTTGATGGCCTTAATGCGAATCATGTTGAGGAAATGGAGCACTTCCAAGCACTCATGTGGAGAGATGGAGCCTTTATTTCCCAAGCCTCTGGGTCGAAGGGGCAGCTAGCAAACTGATCTTCCTCATCTTCCTCCAACCGCCTCAAATTTGCGCCAACCTCTTTCCAGGCAGGACGTCGGTAAACGTCGGAGTCTAGGAATAACCTCCCTCCTCCTCCTCCTCCGATCCTATCCTCGGCACAGCTTCCAACACAGCCCTGACTTGCCTTAGATGATGCACCCTGAAGAGCTATGCGCCGCCTTGCACTAGCCAGGACCCCGAACCAACTGCCTAATAAGACCGATAAAATTGTAGAAAACCTGTCGGGCTTGTGGATTCGACGGAGAGAAAGGCTCTGTGTCCGCATCTATTGTGTCCGGTCTCTCCTCCGTCTCTGGCGGGACCTGTGTTGTTTCAGAGTGTCCAAACTATCGTTCCCAGAACTAAGATCACCCAAAGCTCATGCTGACAAGGGCTTGTCCGCACTTGACCAGTTTTAGTGGCTTCTTCAAACTGGCAAGGATGGTGCCTGCCTCCACTCTTGGTGCTCAAACACCCCGAGGTCCGCAACCGCCTGCTTTCATCCATGTGTCACTTAGTATGCGTATTGGCATTGCCGCTGCTGCCACAATCGCAGTAGCATGTGAGGGTCAATTCCAGCGTGATGCCCAACGTCAACAATGAGACGTTTAGACGGGGAGGCCAAGCTACGCTGCAGACTTCAGCCATGCGGGATGAAGCATGTGCGAACGGCGGAAGTGCGAACATCATACCTCGAGCCTTCCACAGCAGGCATCCCAGACCCGGGTAGCTCTCTATAAATTTATGGACCGACAAGTTCAGGACATGTGCCAGCAAGGGATGTGCTCACAGCCTACCGACGCTTAAGGGCGGCCAGCATATTTTGCCCGTTAACGCACACACACCTTGCCTGGCGCAAGGTTCTTTCACCGCCAGCCACGCTCGGGGTCGCGTTGTGGAGAGCCGTCCACAGCTCCTACCTGTGTGTGGATGGTCCTCCAAGACAGTATTCATTTCAACAAGGCCCTGGTTTTCCTCTGGCACGTGATCGCCACCTAGATGACCTTGCTGGAAAGAGCTCTGCACCATCCCTGCGGTTTTGAAGAGCGTGCGCCGAGCCTGAGAGCCACCGTCACCCCCAGAGACATCCACCCAGCTCACCCAGTGAGCTGTCACAGAGATATAGCGGCCTTGGCCGTGCTTACTAGTCCATGTGTTGGTGGTCAGATGGACTTTTCCGGCCACAGATGCAGACAACGCGCTTGAAATTTTAGATGACACGTGGCTGGCCAGGGCAGGGACGGCTTTTCTGGCAAAGAAATGCCTGCTCGGCATCTGGTATTGGGGGCAGGCAGGGGCCATGACGTGGCGGAACCCATCTGTGTCCACCAGACTGAAAGGCAACATTTCCAAGGCCAACAGCCTGGCAATGCCGACATTCAGGCTTTTGGCTTTGGGATGGTTTGGGTTAAAGTGTTTCTTCTGCTCCCAAACCTGGAAGACAGAATACTGGCTGCTAGACTGGCCGCTGCAGGTCGTCAAACTGGCGGAAGGAGAAGGGGTAGGATGGGTCTCTGGTGGTGCTGGTGGTACTCAGACGACGGTGGAGGCTGAAGCGGAGGCTGATCCCTGATCATGACTCTGAGAGACATGGGCAGCTGAGGAACGCTTGGTGGTGGCGGAGGAGGAGGTGGAGACAGAGGGTGTGACAGTGGTTGGAGGCCCGGCGTCGGTCTGGCCTTTTTTGGCCAAGTGTTGCCTCCATTTCAACTCATGCATTCGCTGCATGTGACTAGACATGTTGGTGGTGGTTAACCACCTAAGATTCTTGCCTCTACTTATGCGTTTACGGCAAAGGCGGCATATGACATCGCTGAGTGAATCAGAGGCTTGCTCAAAGAAGGCCCAGACTTGAGAGGTCCTGGACCTTTTTGACGGCGATAAGTGAGGAGCAGGGTTTCCGCTGACCGTGGCTGGCGGAATCATATCAGCGGACTTCTGCGACCGCCCTCTCCCTTTTTGAGGCGGGACCCGTACTGACAATACCCCATCGCTTCCCCTCGTCCAGTATGAAGCCTCGCAAGCAAATTTGCTGGAA
>JAODAL010015429.1:0-83893 GCA_025379985.1 Phyllomedusa bahiana | reverse complement strand
GAAGAGAAGAGACGGCGTGTGACGGGGAGAGAGAGAGAGAAGAGACGGCGTGTGACGGGGAGAGAGAGAGAGAGAGAAGAGACGGCGTGTGACGGGGAGAGAGAGAGAGAGAAGAGACGGCGTGTGACGGGGAGAGAGAGAAGAGACGGCGTGTGACGGGGAGAGAGAGAGAGAGAGAAGAGACGGCGTGTGACGGGGAGAGAGAGAGAGAGAAGAGACGGCGTGTGACGGGGAGAGAGAGAGAGAAGAGACGGCGTGTGACGGGGAGAGAGAGAGAGAGAAGAGACGGCGTGTGACGGGGAGAGAGAGAAGAGACGGCGTGTGACGGGGAGAGAGAGAAGAGACGGCGGGGGGAGAGAAGAGACGGCGTGTGACTTGGGGGAGAGGGGGGACGGCGTGTGACGGGGGGAACACACTGGAAGCTAAAGCAGGACACATCAGGCATGTAATGCCTTTGTGGTAAAACCCCTTTAAAGCTGAACTATGTGGTGAGAATACCCCTTTAATCCAAATTTTACTTGTGCTCAAGTAGAGCTAAAAGGTTGTTCCCACCATGCACTTTGGTGGCTTCGTGATAGAATATGGCTTCAAAGCCTGGTAGTTGTGGCACCTACCTCTAGAACCTATCTCGGGAACGGGCCACAAAAGTGTTGTCTCACAATGGAAAGGCTGCTTTGAAACTCTGGAACCGGGAACTAGGTCTGTAAATGAGTAAAGGAATTAAGATTTCAGACTTGATTTAGTACGAGTTGACAATTATCATACAGTGGGTGTAAGAAGTATTGAACACGTCGCCTATTTTCCAAGTAAATCTATTTCTAAAGGTGCTATTGACATGAAATTCTCACCATATGTCTGTAAAAACCGATCCAATCCACAGAGGCGAGGAAATCAAACCATAGATGTCCATAAATGAAATGTAATATTGAGAAATGAGACGGAAAAAAAGTATTGAACACTTGAAGAAGAAGAGGTGCAAAAAGCCATGGAAAGTCATGGCACCAGCTGAAATCTATCAGTAATTGGAAAGCAATCCTGCCACTTAGTGAAAAATAATATCATCTGGTTCAACTGATGAGGTGTCTCATTACCAAGGTGCCACACAAGAAACATCTCATGATGGGTAAAACCAGTGAGCTGTCTCAAGACCTTTACTGCAAAACATACTTATGGCATTGGTTACAGATGAATCTCTGAACTACTGATGGTTCCAGTGAGCACTGTTGGGGCCATAATTCGGAAGTGGAAAGAACAACATTTTACTATAAACTGGCCACGACCAGGTGCTCCGTGCAAGATTTCAGACAGAGGAGTGAATAGAGCCAAGGACCAGCTGTGGAGAGCCACAGAAAGACCTGCAATCAGCAGGTACAATTGTTTCCAACAAAATGTTAAGTAATGCACGCCCTCACCTTTCCGTGGCCGGTATGCACATAACCCCCACACCTCAATGGCCGGTATGCACATAACCCCCACACCTCAATGGCTGGTATGCACATAACCCCCACACCTCCATGGTGGTAACCCAAAAAACCCCCCACACCTCCTGGCCGGTTGACATAACCCCCACCCCCCATGGCCGGTATGCACCCCACCCCCAATCCATGGCCGGTATGCCGCCACCCACCCCTCCTTTGGCCCGGATGCACAAAACCCCCCACACCCCCAGGGCCCGGGTAGCACAAAACCCCCACCCCCCAGGGCCCGGGTATCACGCCCCCCCCACACCCCATGCCGGATCACCCACCCCCACCCTCGTGGCCGGTTGCAGCCACCCCCACATCCGTGGCCGGTTGCACGACCCCCACACCCCCGGGCCGGTATGACCCACCCCCAACCTCCGTGGCCTTTTGCACGCCACCCCCACACCTCCGGGGCCCGGGTATCACGCCCCCCCCACACCTCCGGGGCCCGGTTGCCCCCCCCCCCCCACACCTCCGGGGCCGGTATGCACGCCACCCCCCCACCCCCGGGGGCCGGTATGCACGACCCCCCCACCCCTGGGGGGTATGCACGCCACCCCCCACACCCCGGGCCGGTATGCCAAAACCCCCCCCAACCTCCGTGGCGGTATGCCAAACCCCCCACCCCGTGGCCGGTATGCACATAACCCCCACCCTCCGTGGGGTATGACATAACCCCCCCCCTCCGTGGCCGGTATGACAAACCCCCCCCCCCCGTGGCCCCGGAGCACTTAACCCCCACACCCCCGTGGCCCGGTATGCACATAACCCCACACCCCGGGGCGGTATGCACATAACCCCCCCCCACCCCCGTGGCCGGATGCAAAACCCCCCCACCCTCGTGGGGTATGCCATAACCCCCCCACCCCCGGGGGCCGATGCACAAAACCCCCACACCTCCGTGGCCGTATGCAAATAACACAACACCTCGTGGCCGGTATGCACAAACCCCCTACACCTCACGTAGGCGTATTGCACATAAACCCCCCACACCTCCCGGGCGGTAATGCACATAACCAACCTCCGTGGCGGTAGCACATAACCCCCAACACCTCGTTGGCCGGTATGCACATAACCCCCACACCTCTGGCACGGTATGCACATACAACCCCCCAAAACCATCCGTGGCCGGTAGTGCACATAACCCACACTCGTGGCCGGTATGCACATAACTCACCCACACCTCCGTGGCACGGTAATCGACATACCCCACAACTCCGTGGCCGGTATGCTCATCCCCCCAACCGTCCAGTGGCGTGATGCACATAACCCCCCACACTCGGGCTGTAAAATGCACATAATCCCCCCACACCTCCGTGGCGGTATGCACATAACCCCCACACCTCCGTGGCGGTATGCACATAACCCCCACACCTCCGTGGCCGGTATGCACATAACCCCCACACCTCCTGGCCGGTATGCACATAACCCCCCACACCTCCGTGGCCGGTATGCACATAACCCCCACACCTCAATGGTCGTTATTCACATAACCCCCACACCTCCATGGCCGGTATGCACTTCACCCCCACACCTCCATGGCCGGTATGCACTCCACCCCCACACCTCCATGGCCGGTATGCACATAACCCCCCACACCTCGTGGACGGTATGCACATAACCCCCACACCTCCGTGGCCGGTATGCACATAACCCCCACACCTCGTGGCGGTATGCACATAACCCCCACACCTCCATGGCCGGTATGCACATAACCCCCACACCTCCATGGCCGGTATGCACATAACCCCCACACCTCCATGGCCGGTATGCACATAACCCCCCCACACCTCCGTGGCCGGTATGCACATAACCCCCCACACCTCCGTGGCCGGTATGCACATAACCCCCACACCTCCGTGGCCGGTATGCACATAACCCCCCACACCTCCGTGGCCGGTATGCACATAACCCCCCACACCTCCGTGGCCGGTATGCACATAACCCCCCACTCCGTGGCCGGTATGCACATAACCCCCACACCTCCGTGGCCGGTATGCACATAACCCCCCACACCTCCGTGGCGGTATGCACATAACCCCCCACACCTCCGTGGCCGGTATGCACATAACCCCTACACCTCCATGGCCGGTATGCACATAACCCCCATGGCCTGTATTTGCAAACCTCTCCCTCCCCCCCCCCAACCTATGACCAGTATTTCACTGAAATGTGAAATATTGGGAGAATATAGTCTGGTCAGATAAGACCAAAATTGAATTCTTTGAATTGATAACATAACACGCACCATGTTTGGAGGCCAAAAGGTGCTACATATCACCCCAATAACACCAACAGTGCAGGGTGGAGGTGGGAACATCATAGTGCAGGGCTGCAGCACACGGCGCTGGTAAACCCCATAAGAAGGATGAATGGGCAAATGTACTGAGACATCTGGATACAAATCTGCTACCAGGAGGATGAAGATGAAACGAGGGAGGACATCTCAGCAACACAAGGATCCCAAGCACACGGCCGAGGAAAGAGAAGATAAAGCTGCAGGAATGGCCGATCACCGGAGCTGAATACAATAGAGAATCTATGGAAGGAACTACAGCTCAGAGATAAAGAAGGAGCCACTGAAGCTTCAGGATGTGAAGAGTTTGTGTGGAAGAATGAGCCAAAATCTCCCCTGAGCAATGCAGGCCACTAGTTTCCCAGTACACGAGGTAGCATCTGCAACATTGCTCATTATTACACATAACTTCATTTGTGGACGTCTATAGTTTGATTCCTTTCCCTGTGTGGATTGGACGGACTGTTACCGACATCGCGGGAGAATTCCATGTCAATAGCATCTTTAGAAATAGATTTACTTAGAAAATTGGTGACGTGTTCAATACTTATTACAGCCTCTGTGTCAAATGTCTATAGCTTTTTAAAGGTTCCTATAAAAAATACCAAAAATAAAAAATACAACAAAAAAACCCTTCTTCCTCCGCTCCTGCTTTCCTGCACCTCATCTCCCCAGACTTCGGTTTACGTTCCTCTTTCTCACTGCTGTGGCTGCTCGAGCACTGGGGGCTCTAACAGCAGCTTAAGTCTTTTAACCCCAACAAAATAAAACGCACGCCATATTTAAGAAGAAAAAAAAAAAAAGAAAGACGTATAACCTCCTTCCTCCGCCCTTGCGATCCAGCGCTGCATCTCCCTGGTCTCCTGTTTACACTCCTCATTCTCACTGCTGTGGCCGCTGATTGGCTTTGTGGTCACGCGCCTCTGCTTACATCACCATTTGGAAGTGAACAGCTCTGAACAGGGATATAAGCAGAGGGGCATGAGCGCTGTGGCCAAGCAGTGACAGAGGAGTGTAAACGGGAGACTGGGGAGCAGCAACGCAGGAGCGGAGGAAGGGTTGGTCTTTTTTTTTTTTTTTTTTTTTGCCGTGCGTTTTATTTTCTTGGGGTGAAAAGACTTAAGCTGCTGTTAGAGGCCCCCCAGGGCTGCTTTTCTCCATGAGAAATACTATTAGAAGTGTACATATCCAGTTTCTAAGATTTTTGCTTTTCACAGATAAGACCGTTTGGAACGCTGTCCAGTTATCTCCATGGACAGTCCTCCTGGGATCGACAGATTTCCCTGCAGATTACAAATAAATAAGATTTTGTGATATTCGTAACTGAATTCAGCTGCGTTTGCTTTACTGACTAATCGCCTAAAAATATTGTATGGCGGCTCAATGGTTAGCAGGGTGGCTCAGATGTTAGCACAGTGTAGCATGATGGCTCTGTGATTAGCACAGGGCGGCCCGGTAGCTCGGTGGTCAGCACAGGGCCGCTGGGTAGTTGGCACAGGGCAGTATGGTGGCGCTGCGGTCAGTACAGGGCGCGCGCAGCGGTTAGCACAAGGTGGCGCGGCGGCTCGGTGGTTAGCCCAGGACGACACAGTAAGTCGGTGGTTAGCACAGGGCCGCTGGGTAGTTGGCACAGGGCAGTATGGTGGCTGGGCGGTTAGCACAGGGCGGCGCGGCAGTTGGGACGGTAGCTTGGTGGTTAGCACAGAGCAGTATGGTGGCTCGGTGGCTAGCATAGGGCGGAACGGTGGCTGGGTGATTAGAACAGGGCGCCTCGGTGGTTAGCACAGGGCAGTATGGTGGCTCGGGGGCTAGCATAGGGCGGAATGGTGGCTGGGTGATTAGAACAGGGCGCCTCGGTGGTTAGCACAGGCTAGTATGGTGGCTTGGTGGCTAGCACAGGGTGGAACGGTGGCTGGGTGATTAGAACAGGGCGCCTCGGTGGTTAGCACAGGGCAGTATGGTGGCTGGGTGGTTCGCACAGGGCAGTATGGTGGCTGGGTGGTTAGCACAGGGCAGTATGGTGGCTGGGTGGTTCGCACAGGGCGGCGTGCTGGTTAGCAAAATGTGGCTCGGTGGTTAGCACAAGGTGCGTGTGGCGGCTCGGTGGTTAGCACAGGGCGGCTCGGTGGTTAGCACAGGGCGGCTCGGTGGTTAGCACAGGGCGGCTCGGTGGTTAGCACAGGGCGGCTCGGTGGTTAGCACAGGGCAGCACGGCGGCTCGGTGGTTCAGTGGTTAGCATTGTTATTCTGCAGTGCTTGGGTTCAACTCCCACCAAGGACAACCTCTGCAAGCAGTTTGTATGTTCTCCTTGTGCTTTGGGTGGGTTTCCTCTGGGTTCCCTGGTTTCTACCACACTTGAAAAACATTCTGATACTTTAATCTGGAAATTAGACAGTGCGCCCCAATGGGGACAGAGACCAATGTGGATGATGACAATCTCTGTACAGCGCCGTGGAATATAAGGGCGCTATATACATTAATACAATCAATAAATTACACGGGTGGGGGGTTGGTTCTCATCACTTCGGTGCATTCGATTAGGTTGATGTCTCCAGTTGTTTTCTGATCACTGAATGCTTCTGTTGCTCCATAGGTCGGGGGGAGAAGAAACGACTGTAAGATGAGTAAGAAGCCTCCGGTCCGCCCTGGAATCACGTTTGAGATTGGCGCTCGCTTAGAGGCGCAGGACTATCTGCAGAAATGGTAACGCTGTTCTCTTACACACTTTTTTCTATTTTGTTTGTTTCTGAAACCTCTACCCTGGTGTATGATGCTGATAATATGATCTGTTGGGGGGGGTTGTTGCAGCGAGCAGTAGAGGACCACACAGAAGCCATGGTCTAGATGAAATACAAGACTGCTTGGTATCAGCTACCCACAGGAGAGGTGATACATGTATGCTTGCTGGGATTGGCCCCAATGCTGTGGAGAGGAGGAATTTGTCTGTGACTCATCAGTATTGTGAAATGGGTGACCCTCGTCCTAGAGGTTTGTGGGGAGCCCAGTGATGCTGATTGGCCCCTGACTGCGTTGAGGAGGAGTTTTTTGACTGCTACCCTCATCAGTGATGTAAAACGGGGGACTGTCATCCTAGTGATTGCACGGGGCCCCATCACTGGGATTGGCCCCTGTCTGCATGGAGAAGAGGAATTTGTCAGACTGATACTCGTATTAGTGATGTGTAATGGGGGGCCTCTCATCCTAGTGACTGGCAGGGAGCTCAGTGATGGGACCTCCACAATCTTTTATCGCTTATCCTTTTACTAGTGCTGGAAAACCTCATTTATTTACTACTTACACATATAGAAAAAAAGGAAGGAGCTTAATCTACCACCAATTAATACCAAAATTCTTTATTAAATAATTATAAAAAATCACATACATTTACAGAAAAAGAGATCCCATAGTTGAATACAAAGAGGCGCATAAACATTACAAACAAGTTACAAGACAGTGTATAGAAACAAATAGGGTAATGTGAGATAGGTGAAAGGTCACATGTATATGAGAGTAATACTCAGTGTAAAAATACTCTTAGTGGGTGTCCCAATCCCGATGAGGCCTGAGAGTCTGGCTTCCCTTGTCCCAATCCTGCAGAGAGAGCTTGTGAGTCTGGCTTCCCCTGTCCCAGTCCTGCAGAGAGAGCTTGTGAGTCTGGCTTCCCTGTCCCATCCTGCAGAGATAGCTTGGATCTGCTCCCCTGTCATCCTGCAGAGAGAGCTTGTGAGTCTGGCTTCCCTTGTCCCAATCCTGCAGAGAGAGCTTGTGAGTCTGGCTTCCTCTGTCCCAATCCTGCAGAGAGAGCTTGTGAGTCTGGCTTCCCCTGTCCCAACCCTGCAGAGAGAGCTTGTGAGTCTGGCTTCCCCTGTCCCAATCCTGCAGAGAGAGCTTGTGAGTCTGGCTTCCCCTGTCCCAATCCTGCAGAGAGCTTATGTGTCTGGCTTCCTCTGTCCCAATCCTTCAGAGAGAGCTTGTGAGTCTGGCTTCCCCTGTCCCAATCCTGCAGAGAGAGCTTGTGAGTCTGGCTTCCTCTGTCCCAGTCCTGCAGAGAGAGCTTGTGAGTCTGGCTTCCCCTGTCCCAGTCCTGCAGAGAGAGCTTGTGAGTCTGGCTTCCTCTGTCCCAATCCTGCAGAGAGAGCTTGTGAGTCTGGCTTCCCCTGTCCCAATCCTGCAGAGAGAGCTTGTGAGTCTGGCTTCCTCTGTCCCAGTCCTGCAGAGAGAGCTTGTGAATCTGGCTTCCTCTGTCCCAGTCCTGCAGAGAGAGCTTGTGAGTCTGGCTTCCTCTGTCCCAACCCTGCAGAGAGAGCTTGTGAGTCTGGCTTCCCCTGTCCCAACCCTGCAGAGAGAGCTTGTGAGTCTGGCGTCCTCTGTCCCAGTCCTGCAGAGAGAGCTTGTGAGTCTGGCTTCCTCTGTCCCAGTCCTGCAGAGAGAGCTTGTGAGTCTGGCTTCCCCTGTCCCAACCCTGCAGAGAGAGCTTGTGAGTCTGGCTTCCTCTGTCCCAGTCCTGCAGAGAGAGCTTGTGAGTCTGGCTTCCTCTGTCCCAATCCTGCAGAGAGAGCTTGTGAGTCTGGCTTCCCCTGTCCCAATCCTGCAGAGATTCCTCTGTCCCAGTCCTGCAGAGAGAGCTTGTGAGTCTGTCCTCCCCTTCTCCACCCATGGAGAGTGCCTTTGAATGCAGCTTCTTCTGCCCACTGCAGAGAAGAGCCTGTGAGTCTGCCATTCTCCCATAGTGTTTGTGTTTCCCTGCCCCACTCCCAGGGAGAGAGTCCTCAAGTTCTCTTTTTCCCTCATCTACTCCTAAAGTCAGCCAGAGGGTCTACCGTTTTCTAACCCAGACTTGAGTCTGGATTCCTCCGCCAAAATTCTGAAGAACACCTGCGAGTCCCACTTCCTTACTGCACTTGCACTCCTGGAGGCAGCAGGTTAGTCTGCCATTCTCCATCCCAGAGACAGAGCCAGTGAGTCCTGTTCCCCCTCATACACTCCTAGAGGCATTTCATGTATCTGCCACTATTTACCCCAGACTTAGTCTGCTCCGATCCTAAGGCGAGCCTGTGAGTTCTGCTGCTCACTCCTGGAGGCAGCATGTAAGTCTGGCATTCTCCACCCCAGACATAGCCAGTCTGCTTTTCCCTGGCCCAATCCTAAACGGAAGCTATGAATCTGGCTTTCCTTTCTTCACCTCAAACACGGGGAGCGCATGTGTCCCCAGCTTTTCTTTGCATACTTCGTTTTTGCATCTGTCAACATAGAGCTGATGTGACTTACCAAAAAGCTCCGGTTTTGTCTCATCTGTCCAAATGACATTCTCCTAGAAGTTTAATGGCTTGTCCGTACTGGAAAACCACTTTTTTTTTTTTTTTTTAAGGATTCACTTTCCTACTTAGGAAGGACAGTGATGGACGGTGCGATCTGATCTTAACCTTGGCGGTCATCTGCAATTTCTTTGGAAGTTGTTCTGGGCTCTTTGGTTACAATTTGTATTATCCGTCCCTTTAATTTGTCATCAATTTTTCTCTTGCAGCCATGTCCAGGTTGGCTACAGTCCCATAGACATTTAAACTTCTAATCATATGTGTAACTGTAGTAACAGGAACAACAGGCTGATGGGAGTTGGTCTTAAACCGTTTACCTGTTTATAATTCTCTTTTTAATGTCCTGAGACGACTCTCTCCTTATCTTATCTTGGTCCAGTGTGGTACACACCATGATACCAAACAGCATAGTGACTGCTTTTCACCTTTTAAATATCCAGACGGACTGATTACAAGTTTGATACCTGTGATGCTGATTACAGGACACATTTTAGTTTAGCATGTTCCTAAGGTTGTGTACAATGACTATATACAGAGACAAGTGACATCGCTCATGGAGCAGCGGCCATTTTCACTGAGGGCCTCACAATAATTATGGTTGCCCCCAAGGAGCCACTGGAAGGCCTTGAAGGTGGCCAGGTTGCCTGGATAAGGATGTTAGAGCTGTGATACCGCCTGTGAGTTGCGCACTGGAGCCCTGACCCAAGATGGCACCTGCTCCATATGCTGTTGCCACCGCCTCTGCCAAGCTCCGGCTGTAGGATTGTGACTTGTCAATTAATACAAAACTGCAGTTTGACTGTTTAATACTTAAAGGGGTGGTCTCGCTGCAAAGATTAGCTTTCAACATGTAGGGAGCAGCAAGTGAAGACGTTTTGCTGTGTTTATTTTTCTTTTTTGAGGATATAAGTGATTTTATCAGCTCTGAGTGCACTCGGGTTTCTCTAGGTTACCGACCACCTCTTCCCAGCTGTTTGTCTTATCTGATAGCAGAGATGACGTCATTGCACAGGTCACCACACAGAACTGCTGGCAGCTTGAGAGCTTAAGTGCTATCTGATCTAACAAACAAGGGAGACTAATTACTTTAGCTCTGAAGATTCTCTGGGTTTTAGATAAACCTCTCCTGCTCCCGTGTCAAAGTAATTAGCGGACCTCTGAATACAGAGCTGATATGCTAATCACCCACAGCCTGACCAGGAAGAGACAGGATGCATGAATGAAAGCTGCTCCTGGCTCTGTGAAACAGTGTGGTGAGACAACCCCTTTAACTTATCACACATCACAAACTTACTGAGATCCGGGTGATGCCCAACATAAATAGCAAGTTGACTTTGGGAAAGAATGAATAAACCGGTATACTGGAAAGTAAAATACAGTGATGTGGAAAGAAAGTACACCCCTCCAAAATCTGCAGGCGAACATACTGAGACCCAATTAACAATTTTTAAAAATAAAATGCGGCCCTCTTGTAGTAAAAATTGGTGGCCTGCTTACCAGTTCTGACAAAGACTTGGTAAGGTAAACCAAAAAAAAAAAAAAGTAGCACTCCTCCAAAAAGTTAAAAACTTTATTTACCCACATGAAGGTAGAAAGGTTTTAGCTCTAGGAAGAAGCTTGAGAGAAATGCTTTCTAAAAAAAAAATGAATAGAAAGCTCCTGGTTCCAAAATAAAAGACCTATACTCGCCTTCCTCTGCTCCTCAATTCCAGCACTGGGTCTCCTGTTTTTTAAATTTTTTTCCCCATGCTTTTTGTAGGGCCCATTTATATAGCGCTGCAGACAGTCAGTCACGATCCATCATAGTTAGGAAGTCCCAAAGTGTAATTTAAAGGGGTTGTCTCACTCCATTGATGCATCTCACCTCAGTCCTGTTTTCTTGTTTTCACTTTGAATTCAGGGCTGTGTTTACTGGCTTCCACTAGGCTGCAGTAGAAGCCAGGTCTGTAGCTATAGCAACCAGTGCTGGCAGCCTATCAGGAGAGATAGGACAGGTCTGTAGCTATAGCAACCTGAGGAGCAGATGCAGCCCATACAAGAAGGGACATCTAGGAATAGGTAGGACACTGTTAATAGACATATATTGCAAAGTGACTTGCTTTTGCAAGATCTTTAACATAAAAAGCAGCAATCCTTGTAGTGAGACAACCCCTTTAAGTGGAGGCACATGACTGCTAAAGCCAGTCAGTGACTACAGCATGGATCTCCCCGTTCTGAAAATTTACAGTAGACACAGAGACTATTACTATTGATACAAATCGGACATCCCCCTTTAATTAGATGTCTTCCACCCAGGTGGTCAACAGCTGCAAGAGTGGAGAGACGGCTGTCAGCAGCAGCAGGGGTCTCCAGGGAGAAGGCAGGGAGGATTTATTACCATCCCTTCCTTCTCGATTATTGCATAGATAGCGCTCAGTGAGTGCTGTGAGTAAAAATATGCAGGAGTCCTTGCTGCTCCTGGGCCCCGACCATCAGATGATCGCCGGGGTTCAGTAGGTTGCAGATGCTGCTGGGTCTCATCAGACCTAGATCAGCTGTGCAGTTATGACTGGGGCAGTATTTCCCTATATGTCTAAAGTACCAAACTTATAAGGGGAATGGAGCATCTTAGATATGAGGAGAGGTTAGTAGAATTTAACTTATTTAGTCTTGAGAAAAGTCGGCTTCGGGGGGCCAGGATTAATTTATATAAATATATAATGGTCCCGACAAAAAGTATGGGGAAAAATTATTTCAGGTAAAGCCCCCTCAAACGACAAGAGGACATTCCCTTCGGCTGGAGAAAAAGGATTCAATCTCCAGAGGAGAAAAGTGTTCTTCACTGTAAGAAATGTGAATCTGTGGAATAGCCGTCTGAGGAGCTGGTCACAGCAGGAACAGATGAGGGTTTCAAGAAAGGCTTAGATACCTACCTGAAACGAATGAATATTAATGCGTATGTAGCTATGTAACATTCTGGATCCTGGCTGGTGGAGGCTCTGGGGTCAGAGATAGGGTCTCCCCTGGAGCAGATTGGTTCTTGCCTTGTGGGTTTCAGGGCATTAACCAATGGAGAGGCTGGGCTTAAAATCCTAGTCTCCCTCCCTTCACCCACATTTTCCCCACCTGTGATTGAACTTGATAGACACGTGTCTATTTTCAACTGTACTAACTATGTAACTGGGGATATGTAAGCCCCAGTTACAAGGGAGATTTTTTTTTTTTTTTACTTTTTAAAGCTTAAAGGGAATGTGTCATCAAAAATGACTTATTGTTTAACTCACATTTTTATGTTAAACACATTTTTTAGGAATTTTTCAGATCACTTTCAGTATTTTTTAATAATTCTTAAGTCCTGCAGTTTTCACTTTGGCCACTAGGCCTAATAATAGTCTGACACTTCGTGTTCCGTTTAGAGAGCTTTTCAGCAGTGTGCTCATTATCAGTACAAGCAGGGTCAAACTGAAATGAGACATCATTGTGTACAGATAACACAGAATCCACCAGTCACAAGAGGAGATGTAAAATCTCCCCCTCTCCCCTCCCTGCACAGTGAAAACTCTCCTATACAAGTCTATGGGACAGAAACTGTCTTAAGAATCCTATGTGCATGAAGCTGCTGTAAAGTATCTCTCTGACTGCTGTTGCAGTGTTGTAGCAGTGCAAGCAAGAATGTCTTCCCCACAATCATATATAGACGGCCGAATAGAGAAATCTACAATCGGGAAATAAAACTGACTGAGAGGAAAAGAATATGGATCAGGGACTTGAGTTAAAGGGGTTTTTCCAGGACGTGCTTTATCGGCTAAGAAGCAAATGTAAACAAAGCCACGCTGAGCTGAGAGAGAGATACAGCCAGAGTACAGAGCTGCATAAGGGATCGTGTGAAATGTTCACTCAAATAATCAAACTACAACTAGTGGATTCTGTATACAAAAGACAACACCTTTTCTCCACAGCAGCTTGAAAGCTTCTTCATGTTCTCTGTCATCAGATAAAGCAGGGATCTACTCAGATAATCACACTACAACTAGTGGATTCTGTATACAAAAGACAACCTATTTCTACCCGGTGCCTTGAAAGCTTCTTCAGCTCCCTCTCATCAGATAAGAAGTGTGCTCTGCACAAGCCCGCCAGCAGCTCTTGTCAGGTCGTATCTAATAGAAGCTTTTAAGTAACTAAGGGCAGGTAAGGCAGCCTGTAGCTCTCTCAGACTGCAATTTTTGTAATCACATATATTTAGAAAAGTGATTAAATAGCCATTTTGGAGGATCCCACGTCAACATTACGTCATGGCAAAACTAAATTGGCGACAGATTCCCTTTAAGCAGGGTCACAAAATGTGAAAAAAAACAAAAATACACACACAAAATAATAAAAAATTGCTGACAGCCCAAACCACTACTCTTATTCCCGCCCTAGACATCCCTCTGTGATTGAAAAGTGACTCCATTATAAGAACTCCTCTTAGTGTCACTTCTGAAAGGGGTTCAAAGGGTTGTTTAAGTCAAACCTTTTTAAATTACCACTGCTTAAAAACCCAAAAATGTGACTGGTCTCCCCACTCGCCTCCATCCCAGTGCTACCTTTGCCACCACCCTCCCTGTGGATTTCTCTGGTCTTCCTGGTCCCCGCAGTCGGCTCTTGCACTCTATGGCTGCTGATGTGTCTCTTCCTGACTTCACTGGAACGGAGGTGACTGGGGGGGGGTGGTTGTCGCTCTTTTTTGTTTTATAGCAGCAGCACCACTAATTTTGAGAAAAAAATGTATCTTTAGGATCCGTCCTTACAGATTCCGATTTTAAAAACAGTAAAAAAAAACCTGACTGTTAAAGAGAACCTGTCACATAGGTTATGCCCCCCTTGCTGAGGACAGCACAAGTAAGGAACTGCTTTCCAGTGTCCCTATTCTGAAGAAGGGTTTCGTTTTTTAAGCTCAAAGCTTTTAAAGAGTCACGAGGATGCTTAAAAAACCCCAAAATTGTGACTGGTTAGCCCCCGCCCTCCTCCTGCAAACCTATTTCTTTTGGTAGACCCACATGGGAATAACTGTCGTGGTGAGTCTTGCCTTGGTCCGCGGGGCCTTCACCTATGCTGATGATGTATGCCCTCCACATCTTCAGATAACACTGGAACAGCAGGTGACATACTGGGCGGGAGGCATAATCTTGTCGCTCTTAAATTACTCTATACAGCATCACCATAATATGAAAAAAAAATTGACCTAGGTTTCTCGTCCTCACAGGATTCCTATTTAAACAGGTACCCACTTTAACCATCCCCAATTGGAAGTCTACGTTGTAGTCCACACGACTCAGATTTTTTTTTTTTTCTAAAAAAGTCTGTTGTATTTCTCTCGGTGACCGGTGGAAAATTTACTAATGCAGCCCATGGGATGGTGTGAAAAATGACCAGAAAGATTTGTGCGTGTTTTTTTTGGCGCAGATCCACATTCAAAAACTCGTTGGTGCTCTAAAATCCTCGGATCCTGGTGTAAAATGCTGTTCAAATATTCGTTGGACAAAGCGGTTTTGGGATTCAGAATTCGTTGAATATTTTGTCCTTTATCGTGTGGACTTCATCTAATCCATTGAAAATAACAAAAAAAAAAAAAAAAAAAAAGAAATGAAATTTTAGGGTTTGTGTGTTGGGAAATTGTAAAATGCCATGTGATTGTGTTATAGAATCCGACCAGTATTTTACAGTCGGTTTTATTTTTTTTTACCACGTTTTTATTTTCTCCGTGGATTTTGCAGTTCGTTTTCATATTTCGTCCCTCCCGTTACATTGAACAGCACTATAATCCGCCGTTTTCAACTGAAATATGGCGGGTTACAGAACACGTTTTTGAACGGATTTCGGATTTAAAATCTGACCTCCAGAAATTCCAAACTCTGTAGATTACAGCTCGGATTTTCTGTTGAGGTCTATGGGGACGGTCGGATTTTTGCAGATTCTGAATACAGAATCCGCTTCAAAATCCGACCATAAACCAGTCCTGTATAGACGTAGCCTGAGGACTTCAGCTCTTAATCACTCATTCTTGCTCTTCATCTACAGCCCCTCTGCAGACGGTGTGTATGTGATCATGGAAATTCCGTGTGCTCTGCCTTCCATTCAAATATCATTCTCAACTTGGGTGACTTTTTTTAAATTTTTTTAAATTTTTTTGCATTAGGGCTTTTTCACACTGAGTTTTTAATCTGTGTTACAAGATCCATCTTGCAGTGTTTGTCATAGCCCGCAGTGATGAGCTCACTGCTAACTGTTATATCCGTCTTGGGGTCCGCTCGGTCGGTCCCCAAGATGGATCTACAAAGCGCTTGTAACACGGAGTGAAAACTCCGTGTGAACAACCCCTTATACTTAAAAAATTTTAATAAAATTTTAAAACAAAAAATTGTCAACCTAGAAAGTAAAGTGGTCCTTTGAAAATGTATATATAAAAAAAACTAGTTCCCATATGTCTGCCCTAACCTTAAAACAGAGGGCATATATTTTACAAAAGGAACTTGTCTTCATATTATCCCCTCTTCCCAATCACCCTGTTCTGGTCATCTCCCCTGTGCAGCCCCCAGTGGCCCCAGAGTGGGATATAGATACGTGTCTTCATGTTATCCCCGCTTTCCAATCATCCCCTGTTACTGTCATCTCCCGCCATCCCCTGCAGTGACCCCATACAGAATCTAGGGACTTTTCTTTATCATCTTTTACTCGTTGGCGAGTATATTTGTCACATTGGGGAGGTATTTTGTATGTTTTTTTTCTACTAAAGAGGTGAAAAGATGAGCAGTCAAATATATCTAGTGATCTAATATCTACTCAGGACATTTGTCAACTTAAATGTAAAGCAAATCTTTATTGACCTCTGGATTGTGGTGATTCTTGGGCTTTTTAAAGGGGTTTTGCCAAGAAGTAAAATTGATGTGAGAAGCTTTCAAATTAAATAATAAACATTTTCACCATTCATTATTATTACAAATTCTGCACCGTTTTTACCTTAGCTGCTCCTTTAGTGATCCATTGTATACAGCTCGTCTCCAGGGGATACGACCAGGGCTGAGAGCTCCTCAGTCCTGGTCGCACATGCTCAGACATCACTTCTCCTCTCAGGCAGCTACTGAGTGTTCAAACCCCAGGTGCTGTCATTCTGCTCCTGTTCTCTGTGCTCCTTAATAATTAGTCAAACAGTGTAAATAAAAAAAGAAACCTCAATGAGGTCTGTGCATTGATAAAGCGAAAAAAAAGTTTTTTTTTTCTGCAGGGATTTGAAAATAGGACCCTTGTGCTGTGAGACAAAAAACTTTACCTCTGAGCTACATTGTAGCTACTCACAGCTCATATACATTAACAGACCTCTCTTTGACTAAAGAGAGGAAAGGCATGTTGATGTCATCTTGCAGGTTCACATGATATGCAATTCTAACAAATCACACACGCCCCCTTCTGAGCACACAGAGCTGAAGAGCTGGATGCAGGAGGTATGAAATGAGATCGTGGCAAAACCCCTTTAAATCTGGATAATGAGATCTGTGCATTAAGCCTTAGACATAATAGTTACATAGTACGGTTGAAAAAAGACATATGTCCATCAAGTTCAACCAAAGGTGGGTAAATGTGGCTGACGGGACGGGTAGGGGAAATTTTTAAGACTTTGGAACCCATAAGGCAAGAACCAGTCTGCCCTAAAGGAATATTTAATTCCTGATCCCATAATTACCATCAGACTGGATCCAGATATTTTACGGCTTTTTTTTTATGGCTTCTTAAGCATTAATATTATTTAGTAGTAAAAAGTTATCTAAGCCTTTCTTGAAGTCTTCACCTGCTCCTGCTGCGACCAACTCCTCAGGCGGCTGTTCCACTGAGTCACAGTTCTCTTGGTGAAGAAGGCTTATCTCATCTGGAGACTGAATTCTTTTTTTCTCTAGTCTAAGGGAATGTCCCCTTTGTCTTTTGAGGGGTTTTATATGAAATAATTTTTCCCCAATACTTTTTGTAGGACCGTTTATATATTTATATAAATTAATCATGTCCCCCCCGGAGCCGTCTTTTCTCAATAGTAAATAAGTTCAATTCTACTAACCTCTCCTCATAACTAAGATGTTCCATCCCCCTTATAAGTTTGGTTGCTCGTCTTTGCACTCTCTCTAGCTCCATTACATTCGTTCTATAGACTGGGGCCCAGAACTGAACAGCATATTCTAAGTGAGGTCGCACCAATGCTTTGTACAGCGGTAGAATTACATCCTTGTCCCGCGAGTCCATGCCTCTTTTAATACACGCCAATATCTTACTTGCCTTAGAGGCAGCTGATTGACACTGAATGCTGTTCTGTAGTCTATGATCTACAAGAACACGCAGATCTTCCTCAACAAGCGATTCAGTTCCAAGATATTCTCTTATTCACCCCCAGGACATATGATGCCTGCAGGTTATTTCTACCCAGATACAAAACCTTACATTTATCCAAACCTCATTTGCCAAGTGAATGCCCAAGCACTCAGTGTGTCCAGGTCTGCTTGCACTTTAAGAACATCTTCCATAGATTGCACTACCCTGCATAGCTTGGTGTCATCTGCAAAAATAGAAACCGTGCTATTGATCCCTTCCACTATATTATTAATAAATACATTAAATGAGAGGACCCAATACTGAGCCCTGGGGTCACCACTCACAACCGGGGACCACTCAGAGTAGGAGTCATTTACCACCACTCTCCGAGTACGATCCAGCAGCCAGTTTTTAATCCAATTACACACTGTTATCTCTAACCCAATGGATTCTAGTTTACCTTTCAAACGCCTTTGCAAAGTCTAAAAACACAATATCCACAGCTGCCCCGCTATCCAGACTTCTACCCACCTCTTCATAAAAACAGATCCGATTGGTCTGACGGCTTCTGTCCTTAGTAAATCCATGCTGGCAATCACTTACAATATGGTATTCTGCCACATATTCCTGTATATAGTCCCTTGTGAGCCCCTCAAACAGTTTTCCCACAGTGAATGTTAAAGGGGTTTAGCCACAAAGTAAAACTAATGTGGGAATCTTACAAATTAAATAATAAACATTTTCACCATTCATCATTATTAAAAACTTCTGCACCATTTTAGTTTTAGCTGCTCCTTTAGTGATCCATAGTGGACAGCTCGTCTCCAGGGGGATCCAACCAGTGACAAGAGCTTCTCCATCCCGGCAGACATCACATGCTCAGACATCACCTCTCCTCTCTGGCAGCTACTGTCAGTCTCTTCCCTGACTTTTAATCACACACACTCACTGCTAAGTGAGTATTCAACCCCAGGTGCTGTCATTCTACTCCCGTTCTCTGTACTCCTTAGTAACCACACACACTCACTGGTGAGCGAGTGTTCAACCCCAGATACTGTCATTCTACTTCCGTCCTCTGTACTCTTTAGTAATGAGTCAAACAGTGAAAATAAATAAAAAGAGACCTATTTGCAGGGATTTGAACTGCATGAACCCCTATGCTGAAAGATGGAAGTGCTAACCACTCAGCTACATTGTAGCTACTCGCAGCTCTTTGCATAAACAGACCTTTCTTTGACTAGAGGGAGAACACTGTGGGGAAAGGCATGGTGACGTCAGCCTGCTGGGTCACATGATATGCAGTTCAAACAAGTCACACATTTGAAAGCTGAAGGATGATAAACCAGGCATGAAATGCCTTTGTGGCAAAATCCCTTTAAACTTACTAGTGTATAATTACCTGGGTAAGACCTAGAACCATTTTTGATGATGGGAACCACATTTGCCTTGTGCCGGTGTGCTGGCACTATACCAGAGAATCTCTGAATATCATGTACAGGGGCACAGAGATAACAGAGTCGAGCTCTCTAAGAACCCTTGGATGTAAGCCCTGTGGGCCTGAAGCCTTATTGAGTAAACCCAAATGACAGGAAAAAAGACGTGGGCCACACTGATCTTCTGGTGCTAAGCAAAAATAAAGAAGTTTTATAGTGCACATTTTGATCAAACTGTATAAGGTCACTTGCCACTTCATAACGATTTGTTTTAAGTGGGTCTCTAACAGATAAAACTTTGCATGGTGACCACCGCCTCAGCAATGGAAAAGCTGGGTTTACACCGCGCTTGAGATCCAGGACCTCTGGTGGGGTACCGGCAAAATGTCCCAAGGATCCCATGAAGCATCCATAGGGATCAACAATGCAGACATAGTCCCTTTTAGACCACATATGCTTTGTTTCCTAAATGTAATCACTTTCTGTCTAAGAGGAAAAGGCACTTACTTTCGGGAAACTGCGCTAAATGTAGTTATGTGATCGTTTGCATTGTTGCTCCTATGGATCCTAGGGATCTGTTAGGATATCGGAAAAAGGTAAGAGGGACCTAACTGCAATGTGAACCTAGCCTAACATCTACAGGAGCAGAGCCGCACCCCTGCTGCCAGGCTTAGCCCCTTGGCTCTGGGTCACACCACCTGACGGACAAAGCATCACCGCAACAATGGCCGCCACACATTACCAACACTAAAAGAAAGGGTTGCAAACACTCGCACTTCCATATGCTTCCAGCAAACGGACAGAGATGACCTTTCGCATATCTTAGTACATTATGGCAGCTCTAAGGGTATGTTCACACGGTGTATAGTACGCGCCGCAATACAGCGGGTGTTTTGGAGCGACGGCCCCATAGACATTCCTTGTTAGCGGCACGTATTCGCCGCTAACAATTGACATGTCCCTTTTCTCCCCCGACGCGTACAATACGATCATATTGCATGCCTGGGGGCACGACGCGTAACCCATAGCTCTCTGAGGGCAATGGATTACCGTAATTGCGGCGCGCAGTTCGGCACATATAACGCACAATACGCGACGAAATGTGCGCCAAAAAAAGCAGTTTTAACATACCCCAAGGGTGTATGGAGCGGGCTCACTCGCTGAGCCCACTCCAAATGCGGCGGGTGTCGGCTGTTAAACACCGCTCTGGCTCTGATCTCTGCTCTTTAACCATTTAGATGCTGTGTACATCACAGCCGCTTCGTCTAATTGAATGTTGTGCACCGTCGCCCTCCCCAGGACGAGATCGTGGCGTGCTGAACCGTTACTATGGCAGCCAGAAGCCCAATGAATCATGGCTGTCATCATGGCTGCCATCTTACTGCTCCTATGACTTCCTAATCTAGACAGAAAGTTGTATGAGCGCCATCTTTATACACCCTTCTTCATCATATACATAATGCAGAAGGATTTAAAAGCGATTGCGCACCCTAGTGGTTAAGTACTCTAGGAGGACTTAAAGGGGTTGTCTCACTACAAAGATTGCTTTTTATGTTGAAGAACTTGCAAACACAAGTCACTTTGCAATATGTGTCCATAAACAGTACCCTACCTATTCCTAGAGATCCCCTCTTGTATGGACAGCATCAGCTCCTCAGGTCGCTATAGCTACAGACCTGTTCTATCTCTCCTGATAGGCTGCCAGCACTGGTTACTATAGCTACAGACCTGTTTGATCTCTCCTGATAGGCTGCCAGCACTGGTTGCTATAGCTACAGACCTGGCTTCTACTGCAGCCTAGTGGAAGCCAGTGAACACGCCCCTGAATTCAAAATGAAACCAAGAAAACAGGACTGAGGTAAGATGAATCAATATAGTGAGACAACCCCTTTAATGTATAAGTTTAAAAAAAAAAAAAAAAGGTTAAAAAAATATTAAAAGTTCAAATCGCCCTCTTTTTGCCATACTGCAGAAAATGTAAAAAATTAAACCGCTACACATAATTGATATCACGGTGTCCATAAAAGTTTGATCTATTAAAATGTAACGTCATTTATCCCGTACGGTAAACACTTTACAGGAATAAAAATTTCCAATGCCAAAATTGTTTTTTTTTTTTTTTTTTTATTTTCTAATTGGTGTACCAAAATTGGAATAAAAAGTGATCAAAAAGTCACATGTATTCCAAAATGGTATCAATAAAAACTACCCTTCAGCCCGAAAAAAATTCCCCCTCGGGTCCATAGGTGGAAGAACAAAAAAGTTATTGGTCGCAGAAAATGGCGCCGCGGCACAAATTGAAAAAAAAAGAGAATATTTTAACTTTTTACTAAAACATAAGGAAAACCATTTCTGGCATCATCAGAATTGTACCGCCCTGGAGAATACAGATAATACATCGTTTATACCGAAAAGTATACACCATAACAACAACAACAAAACCCCTGCAAACATGGCGCAAGTATGTTTTTTTTCCACATTCCACCCCCACTTTTTTTCAGATTTCCAAATATAGTGAAGGAAATAATTATTTGACCCCTCGCTGATTGTGTAAGTTTCCCACTGACAAACACAGGAACAGTCTATAATTTTAAGGGTAGGTTAAGTTTAACATTGAGAGAGAGAATATCCAAAATAAAATCCAGAAAATCACATTGTATAAATTATATAAATTTATTTGCATTTTGCTGAGAGAAATAAGTATTTGATCCCTCTGGCAAACAAGACTTAATACTTGGTGGCAAAACCCTTGTTGGCAAGCACAGCAGTCAGATGTTTTTTGTAGTTGATGATGAGGTTTGCGCACATGTCAGGAGGAATTTTGGTCCACTCCTCTTTGCAGATCATCTCTAAATCATTAAGATTTTGAGGCTGTTGCTTAGTAATTCGGAGCTTCAACTCCCTCCATAAGTTTTCTATGGAATTAAGGTCTGAGACTGGCTAGGCCACTCCATGACCTTAATGTGCTTCTTTTTGAGCCACTCCTGTGTTGCCTTGGCTGTATATTTTGCATCATTTTCTTGCTGGAAGACCCAGCTACGACTCATTTTTAATGTCCTGCCGGAGGGAAGGAGGTTGTCACTCAGGATATTACGGCACATGGCTCCATCCATTCTCCCATTGATGCGGTGAAGTAGTCCTGTGCCCTTAGCAGAAAAACATCCCCAAAACATAAAACACGTTGAGTTAATGCCAAAGAGCTAAATTTTTGTCTCATCTGACCACACACCTTCTCCCAATCACTCACAGAATCATCCAGGTGTTCATTGGTAAACTTCAGATGGACCTGCACATGCGCCTTCTTGAGCTGGGGGGCCTTGTGGGCACTGCAGGATTTTAAACCATTATGGCGTAATGTGTTACCAATGGTTTTCTTGGTGACTGTGGTCCCAGCTGCCTTGAGATCATTAACACGTTCCCCCCCGTATAGTTTTAGGCTGATCTCTCACCTTCCTCATGATCAAGGATACCCCACGAGGGGAGATTTTTGCATGGTGCCCCAGATCGATGTCGATTGACAGTCATTTTGTATTTCTTCCATTTTCTTACCAATGCACCAACAGTCGTCTCCTTCTCACCCAACGTCTTACTTATGGTTTTGTAGCCCATTCCAGCTTTGTGCAGGTCTATGATCTTGTCCCTGACATCCTTAGAAAGCTCTTTGATCTTGCCCATGTTGTAAAGGTTAGAGTCTGACTGATTGAGTCTGTGGACAGGAGTCTTTTATAAAGGTGACTATGTAAGACAGCGGTCTATAATGCAGGTAACGAGTTGATTAGGAGTCTAACTGGTCTGTAGGAGCCAGAACTTATTGTTGGTAGGGGATCAAATACTTATTTATCACTGCATAATGCAAATACATTTATATAATTTATACAATGGGATTTTCTGGATTTTATTTTGGATTTTTTATCTCTCAATGTTAAAATTAACCGACCCTTAAAAATATAGACTGTTTATGTCTTTGTCAGAGGGCAAACTCGCACAACCAGCAAGGGATCAAATAATTATTTCCTTCACTGTATATTCTGTGGTACGGTCAATGGAACCATTACAGAGTACATTTTATCTCACAAAAAAAAAATAAAGCCCTCAAATGTGTATGTATATGGAAAAAGTAAACAAGTTCTAGTTTTTGGAAGGTGTGGAGGATGTTTAGACCTTAAGGGGTTAAAATTTCTTTTTAGGGGGTGTCGTGGCTTGGGTCCGACTTTTAGCTGTAAACATACGTTTTTATTATTTTTTTTGTATTATGAAATGGTAGGTTTAGCGAGATTTTAGTTTCCTTGTATAAGGATTTTTATTGTATGATTCTATCTATTTTTTTTCTTTCGTAAAATAGAATATGTTCAATAAACGGCGGTAGACTACAGCTCGGATCTTCTATTGAGTTCTAGGGGTACTGGTTTACAGTCGGATTTTTCAGGGCTGTGGAGTCGGTAAGCCGGGGCTCTGACACAGGGCCGTTTCTAGGCTAAACTGCACTCAGGACGAGGTGAAGAAATTTCGCGCCCCCCCCCCCCCCCACTCCACTCCTCCCGTTACATAATGCGACACATTGCATCACCATCACCCAAATGCAAAATATACAAAGAGCTTTAACACAATGTTCTATGTATAAAACTACTAAATAAGTCATACAGTTACCAAATAACACTGCTGCACCAACCAGAATCCCAGGCAAATAGTACCAATGTCCTACTAAGACCACATTTCACCAGCACATAGTGACAAAATAATACCGCCACACCATGACCACATATCACCAGCACATAGGGACCAAATAATACTGCCAACCCATGACCACATATCACCAGCACATAGTGACCGAATACCGTCACACCATGACCACATATCACCACCACATAGTGACTGAATAATACCACATACTATTACTTAATGTCAACCATTATAGTACAACCAATATTACCGGCATATACTGACCATACAATGGTGGATGCCAGTTGTACACAGGTTCTACACACATATAAGTGATTACAGTAAAGTTACATCCAGGGACTTACAGGAGACAACCCTGAAGAGTGTTTCCCTTTCTCTTCTTCTTTTTCCACACCGCCATGACTTCTTCTCCCGGCCACGACTCTTCACTGTAGAATTTACAAAACAAACATCTTAGACTCCTCACTTTATCAGCACTTCTCTATCAATTCCTATCTCTGTACAAACTCCCCATCTATAGCACCTCATATAGTAGCCATGTAATAGGCCCCTGTAGCCAGGTAGTAGGCCCCGAAGTAGCTCCCTATACCCATGCCATGTCAGTTGGGGGAGGGTGACAGCTGTGACAACAGGAAGAAACAAGAGGAGGTTCCTGCTGTGACTATTGGGGGATGCGAAGCTCTGCCATGTCACTTGGGGGAAGGGTGACAGCTGAAGGAAGCAAGAGGTTCCTGCTGTGACTGTAAGGGCATGTTCACACGGCTTATTTCCGAAATCAGTTGCAAATCAGTCGGTAATAAGTGTCACTAAAGTGTGGCACGTATTTCGTGACGGATTTACAATCCCCATGAATCCGTCGCGAAATCCGGCACAATAATTGACAGACTAATTGTTTTTCCGGCCGCAAATCCGCGGCGGCAATACGGCACGGAAATACTTGTCGCCTGAACGACGACACATATTTCCCATTGAAACCAATAGTAAATGGCCTGTTACTTATTTGTAACTGATTTCTGAACGTATTTGCGATCTGAGATCCGACCATAAATAAGTTCGGAAATAAGCCGTGTGAACATGCCCTTAGGGGATATGAAGCTCTGCCATGTCAGTTGGGGGAGGGTGACAGCTGTAGGAACCAATGGGAGCTTCCTGCTGTGACTAATATGGGATATAAAGATCTGACATGTCAGATGTGTGAGGGTGACAGCTGTGACAACAGGAAGAAACAAGGGGAGGTTCCTGCTGTGACTATTAGGGGATATAAAGCTCTGCCATGTCAGCTGGGGGAGGGTGACAGCTGTGACAACAGGAGGAAACAAGGGGAGGTTCCTGCTGTGACTATTAGGGGATATAAAGCTCTGCCATGTCAGCTGGGGGAGGGAGACATCTGGAGGAAACAAGGGGAGGTTCCTGCTGTGACTATTAGGGGATATAAAGCTCTGCCATGTCAGTTTGGTGAGTGTGTCCTCTGTGACACCAGGAAGAAACAAGGGGAGGTTCCTGCTGTGACTATTAGGGGATATAAAGTTCTGCCATGTCAGTTGGGGGAGGGTGACAGCTGTGACAACAGGAAGAAACAAGGGGAGGTTCCTGCTGTGACTATTAGGGGATATAAAGCTCTGCCATGTCAGTTGGGGGAGGGTGACAGCTGTTACAACAGGAAGAAACAAGGGGAGGTTCCTGCTGTGACTATCGGGGACTATGCAGCTCTGTCATATCTTTTGGAGTGATGGCAGCAGCTGGGACAACTAAGGAATATGGGGAGGATTCTTTCATACCTTGGGGGAGTTGTGGCAGCTCTGACTACTGGAGGGAGGAGGAGGAGAGGTTCCTGATTGAGGGAGAGTCCCTGCTGTGGATTCTGAGGGGGTGGACCACTAGAGGTGGCATTACTGCTATTGGGGGGGTTGTATACAGATTCTTTACTGTTCGTGCTGGATTCTTTTGCAGGATGAGGTTGGTTCCTTTATACCTTTATCACTGACAGATTGGCCATTGCTCTATTGGAGGCTGTGAACGGCTGGTGGGTAACAAGTGTTCTCACCCATCGGATACATTTCCAGTGACAAAGCCTGTAATGGACATTATCCCATATGATTCTTACAATAATTGTATGTGCATTATTGCTGCACGCTCAGAGCCAGGGAATGTAGTGTAGGGATGTAGCATCTGTGTAGAGGTGCAATTCAGTCTAGACTTCAACATCTGATAATTTACAGTACTAAACTATTATACATTATCACCGGAATCTTAAATCCCTGTTCAGGCTGGGGGCGGCTCTACAGCTTCCGGCTCCCACTTCCTGTTCAGGCTGGGGGCGGCTCTACAGCTTCCGGCTCCCACTTCCTGTTCAGGCTGGGGGCGGCTCTACAGCTTCCGGCTCCCACTTCCTGTTCAGGCTGGGGGCGGCTCTACAGCTTCCGGCTCCCACTGCCTGTTCAGGCTGGGGGCGGCTCTACGGCTTCGGCTCCCACTTCCTGTTCAGGCTGGGGGCGGCTCTACAGCTTCGGGCTCCCACTGCCTGTTCAGGCTGGGGGCGGCTCTACAGCTTCGGGCTCCCACTTCCTGTTCAGGCTGGGGGCGGCTCTACAGCTTCGGGCTCCCACTTCCTGTTCAGGCTGGGGGCGGCTCTACGGCTTCGGGCTCCCACTTCCTGTTCAGGCTGGGGGCGGCTCTACAGCTTCGGGCTCCCACTTCCTGTTCAGGCTGGGGGCGGCTCTACAGCTTCGGGCTCCCACTTCCTGTTCAGGCTGGGGGCGGCTCTACAGCTTCGGGCTCCCACTGCCTGTTCAGGCTGGGGGCGGCTCTACAGCTTCCGGCTCCCACTGCCTGTTCAGTGTGCAAAAGAAATCCTTCCTCTCATTCACTTATGCTCTTCTTTTACATTTTTTAAATTTTTTATGGACAAAAATTGAGAGAAAAAATTACAATTGCAACAATGGTCTTCTCATAAGGTGTTTAGAGCCGCGTCCTCTTCACTGTTTCCCCAAGCCCAGGGGTGTTCCCGGCCTCCCAGGTGTGCAGGGGACTTCAGCAGAGCTCTTCAAGTAAGTGAAGGTTGCTGCCATTTCCTGCACATTTGAGTAAATAAGGGCCACAATAAAAAACTTACAGAAGGACACAGCAGGGAACAGTGCTGTGACCTCTTCATTGTCAGGCTTTCTGGGGTCCCTAAGGTTTGAGCTGCGCTGATCATAAAGTGTTGGCATATGCTATTGCTATGTCATCACTATCAGGGCTGTGGAGTCGGCAAGCCAAAGCCCCGACTCCGACTCCTCAATTTCCCAAACCTCAGACTCCCGACTCCCTCATACACGGCGCATGTTTAAGTGGTAACATCAGGCTGTTTATCACCTTATGACAATAATCAAGCTATTTAGGTAGAACAGACACTGACAAGCAAAAGGGTAACAATGTTTTGATCTTTTGAACACTTCTGGGTGCAGTTTTAGAAAAAGCTGTATTTGTATCCAAGTCCAGTCTGCACCAACATTGGGGATGGGTAGAAGAGACCTGGATCAGATTTTGGTCATGATATGCTTGAATCTGACCCAGAGCCCAGAAGGATTCAGGCAGTATTGAAAACCAAAAGGTGGATTTCCCAAATGCTAACAAAATAGTAAAAATTTACATTTTGATTTTTAGGAGCAAAACGGTAACAGTGCAGTTACAGGAAAGAATCTACAGAACTAAGCAGATGCTAAATACTTGCAAGTCAAATTTATGTATAAGATCGTTAAGACGACTGTATATAAAATTACAGCAGCCTCATGTACAAAGCTGTAGTGGATGGTGAGAGATGGATCCTGAAAGTCACAAGTTCAAAACATTGTTACTATTTTGCTTGTCAGTGTAAAATATATTTATTGGATATGACTTTAGAACACAAAAATTTTGTAGATATGCAAAATCATGCAGGAACATTCGTGGAGTCTCTGAATTTGTTCTGAGAAATAGTATTGCCTCCATCAGATCCTGCATACATGACCTCCCATCTGATCTCATTATTTCCAGGCTAGGGAACGGCCTCTCTACACTAACTTGGGGACAAAGCGGTGACCACAGGGGCAACATCTCTAACAATGTCAGGGTATAAAGGAAATGCCTCAGCCACAGTCAGTTTTGATGAATGGTTGAACTCTTCTACTTCTTTGAAAGCAGGTGAAAAATTTTGGCTGAACTGTTTGCCCTGGGAGCGGAATCTTTTCCCCTGGGGCAGCGCTTTGCCTGCTCCATGTCATCACTTAAACTCCTCATGTGATGAGGCTGAAGATCTGGGAGCAGTTGCACTGGTCGGACCCAACTCCTCTTGCTCTTTGCATCGAACTAACTGGACCAACTTATTATATATTTTGGGAGTCGGTCCCTTTTATGACGCCACCGACTCCTGCAAAACAGGCTCCGACTCCACGACTCCGACTCCACAGCCCTGATTACTATAGTGATGCCTGTTGGTACAAGACTACAAAACTTGTCTTCACCTATAGCAGTTACCTTCCCTGGGTCCTGTTAGTGGCCCTCATTACTAAGATACTCCCAGGACTTCATTAGAGTCAAATTGTCGTCAATGAAGCATGGATCAAACTCAAACTCAATACTATAAGAAATCCTCACTGTAAGGGTATGTTCACACAGCGTTTTTTGGATATGTTTTCAATCTGAAAAACGTATTCAAAAGTGATGGATTAAAAGCATTCAACACCCAAAGTGTGCCGCATGTTTGGATGCATTTTGGCTACTGCAGAAACGCACCCTATACTTTTAAGTAGGGCATCGACTGTTGCCTTACACAAGCAGGAGGACTTTAGCACAACCAAGACTAAATACAGCAGTGTGATTGGTAGTAGTCTTAATGTACCGTTGCCTACATGTTTAAAGCTCATCAGTGTGGTGGGAGTACCCCTTTAACAATTTTGCTTTCGGCTGTGCATTAAATTGTGCAAAAGAAATCCTTCCTCTCATTCACCTGTGCTCTTCTTTTTTTTTTTTTTTTTATGGAAAAAAAATTGAGGGGAAAAAAATAACAATTGCTTCAATGGTCTTCTCATAAGGTGTTTACAGCCGCATCCTCTTCACTGTTTCCCCACTTCAAACTGGCAAAAAGTAATGCGAGATGTAAATTTACTGAAAATCGACCAATGAAAATCAGACGTTGCTTTTGAGTTGTGGTTCAATTAAAAGAAAAACTCCCTCCCCTCAAAAAAAAAACCCGAAAAAAATGAAATTAGCCTGAACAAATGTGAGACAATGATGGCCTTCTGAGCTTAATATTTTGTTGCACAACCTTTTGAGGCAGTCGCTGCAAACAAACGATTTTGGTAACTCTTAGTGAGACTTTTGCACCTGTCCACATGTATTTGTCCCACTCCTCATGCTCCAGCTGTACACAGGTATTTGGCCAACCCCTTGTGCTCCAGCTGTCCACAGGTATTTGTCCCATTCCTCATACTCCAGCTGTCCACAGGTATTTGGCCCACTCCTCGTGCTCCAGCTGTCCACAGGTATTTGGCCCACTCCTCGTGCTCCAGCTGTCCACAGGTATTTGGCCCACTCCTCGTGCTCCAGCTGTCCACAGGTATTTGGCCCACTCCTCGTGCTCCAGCTGTCCACAGGTATTTGGCCCACTCCTCGTGCTCCAGCTGTCCCGATGTATTTGGCCCACTCCGCGGGCTCCAGCTGTCCACGGTACTCGGCCCACTCATCGTGCTCCAGCTGTCCACGGGTACCTGGCCCACTCCTCGTGCTCCAGCTGTCCAAAGGTATTTGGCCATCGCTCTGCTCCAGCTGTCCACAGGTATTTGTCCACTCCTCGTGCTCAGCAGTTCACATGTAAATTTAGTCCACTCCTGTAGTCAAAGCTGTCCACGGGTATTGGCCACTCCTCATGCTACAGCTGTCCACTGGTATTTGGCCCACTCCTAGTGCTCCAGCTGTCCAAGGCTATTTGGCCAACTGATCCTGCTCCAGCTGTCCACGGCTATTTGACCCACTCCTCGTGCTCCAGCTGTCCATGGCTATTTGGCCAACTGATCCTGCTCCAGCTGTCCACGGCTATTTGACCCACTCCTCGTGCTCCAGCTGTCCACAGGTATTTGGCCCACTCCTCGTGCTCCAGCAGTCCACGGGTATTCGGCCCGCTCCTGGCGCTCCAGCAGTCCACGGGTACCTGGCCCACTCTTCGTGAGCAGCTCTAACTGTCACGGGTGTGAAAGTGTCTTTGCCAGACTGTAGGTTTCAGCTTCTTCCACAGATGTTCAATAAGATTTAGATCATAGCTTGTAGAAGCTGCTTCAGAAAAGTCCAATGCTTTCCTCTTAGCTATTCTTAGATGTTTTTGGCTGTGTTTTTTAAGTCCTTATCATGTTGGAGGACCCATGATCTGCAACTGACCAGGCAGCACATTTCACTCCATAATGCCTTGATAGTTGTGAGATTTCATTATTCCCTGCAAAGATTCAAGACGCCCTGTGCTAAATAGAGCAAAGCGGCCCAAAACACAACAGAGCCTCTTCATATTTCACAGTAGATACAATGTCCTTGCGTCTGTGAACGTAGAGCTGATGTGACTTGCCAAAAAGCTCCAGTTTATTTCATCTGTCCAAGGACATCTTCCCACAAGCTTTGTGGCTTGTCAATATTCATTTTGGAAAATTCCAGTCTCCTCCTCAGTCATCTTACTAAAGCTGTGTCTGCACAGCACAGGATTTTAGTAGTTTTTTCCGTGGATTCCGTATTTTTAATCTGCTGAGAAATTGTCTATATACTGCGCTGGTTTATTATTTTTTTGTATCTCACCTCATCGTGATCAATATTTTGAATCCTTCTATGTTTGTGTTTTAATTTATGTCATTTTAATTATAATTATTTTTTTGTTGGTTTTTTTGTTTGATATGTGATTTTGGAGTATTCCACATAGTACCTGTTTGGTATATGGTATCGAACATTTTTGTAAAGAAATATATACTGCGCTGTGTAGCCGTCAATAGAAAATCAGTGCTGTAGTCTACACAGCACTGATTTTTTTTTACTGAGGGAAACCAAAAAATTAAAAACATCTGGCGGAATATAAAACATGTTCTATATTCCGCGGGAACCAGGGCTGTGGAGTCGGTGGTTATTTTGCAGGAGTCGGAGTTGTCATAAAATGGACCGACTCCGACTCCCAAAATATATAAGTTTGTCCAGTTAGTTCGATGCAAAGAGCAAGAGGAATTGGGTGCGGCCAGTGCTACTGCTCCCATATCTTCAGCCTCATCACATGAGGAGTGTAATTGATGACATGGAGCAGGCAAAGCGCTGCCGCAGGGGAATAGATTCCGCTCCCAGGGCAAACAGATTTCAGCAAAATTTTTCACCTGCTTTCAAAGAAGTAGAAGAGTTCAACCATTCATCAAGACTGACTGTGGCTGAGGCAATTCCTTTATAGCCTGACATTGTTAGAGATCTTGCCCCTGTGGTCACTGCTTCGCCCCCAACCCAAGTTAGTGTAGAGAGGCGTTCTCTAGCTTGGAAATAATGAGATCAGATGTGAGGTCATGTATGCAGGATCTGATGGAAGCAATACTGTTTCTCAGAACAAATTCAGAGACTCCACAAATGTTCCTGCAGTGTTTTGCATATTTACAATTTTTTTGTGTAGTAAAGTCCTATCCAATAAATATATTTTACACTAACAAGCAAAATGGTAACAATGTTTTGAACTTGTGACTTTCAGGCTCCATATCTCTCCATCCACTACAGCTTTGTACATGAGGCTACTGTAATTGTATATACAGTCATCTGACCCATATTATACATAATTTGACTTGCAAGTATTTAGCATCTGCTTAGTTACAATTTTGCTCCTAAAAATCAAAGTGTTAATTTTTTATTATTTTGTTAGTATTTGGTAAATCCACCTGAATCCTTCTGGGCTCTGGATCAGAATCAAGCATGTCTTGACCAAAATCTGATCCCAGGTCTCTTCCACATGTTCCCATTATTGGCGCAGACTGGACTTGGATACAAATACAGCTTTTTCTTCAACTCTATCCACAAGTGTTCAAAAGATCAAAACATTGTTACCCTTTTGCTTGTCAGTGTCTGTTCTACCTAAATAGCTTGATTATTGTATCATAAGGTGATAAACAGCCTGATGTTACCAATTTACTACAGTAAAGTTATCACTTAAACATGCGCCATGTATGAGGGAGTCAGGAGTCGGAGGTTTGGGAAATTGAGGAGTCGGAGACGGGGCTTCGGCTTGCTGACTCCACAGCCCTGGCGGGTACGATGTTTGGTTCCCGCAGCCCCTATGTACTGGCATAATGGGAATCCGAAATCCGACCGCCATTTTTTTGCACAAAAAATGGCGGAGCCTTGCAGTTACAATACCATCGGTTTCCGACAGTATTTTGACTTTGCTATGTGGACATAGCCTAAGGAAATAACATTGTGGCTGCTTTGCTGCATCTGGCACAGGGTGTCTTGGATCTGTGCAGGGTACCATGAAATCTCAAAACTATCATGGCATTCTGGAGTGAAATGTGCTGCCGAGTGTTGGAAAGCTTGGTCTCCGTCCCAGGTCATAGTTCCATTAACAGAAAAATGAACTAAAGCACACAGCTAAAAATATTCAAGAATAGCTAAGAGGAAAGCATTGGACTATTCTGAAGTGGCTTCTATGAGCCCTGATCTAAATCCTATTGAACATCTGTAGAAGGAGCTGAAATCTGCAGTCTGGAGAAGTCACCTTCACACCTGAGACAGCTGGAGCATGAGGAGTGGGCCCAATATCTGGGGACAGCTGGAGTGTGAGGAGTGGGCCCAGTACCCGTGCACAGTTCGAGCATGCGGAGCGGGCTATGGACAGCTGGGAGAGGGAGTGGGCCCAAATACCGTGGAAAAGTGGAGCACGGGGGGAGTGGGCCCCCAAAACCCGTGGACAGCGGAGCAGGGGGAGTGGGGCCAAAAAAACCTTGGACGCTGGAGGGGCCGAGGAGTGGGCCCCCCCCCCCCAAAAAAAACCGTGGACGCTGGGAGCACGAGGGGGTGGGCCCAAATACTGTGGGGCAGCTGGAGCACGAGGAAGGGGCCCAAAAAAACCTGTGGACAGCTGGGCCCAGGGGGGCCCCCAAATACCCGTGGGCAGCTGGGCACGAGGAGTGGGCCAAATACCCGTGGACGTGGAGCACGGGGTGGGCCCTACCTGTGGACAGTGGAGCAGAGGGTGGGCCCAAATACCTGTGGACAGCTGGAGCCCCGAGGAAGTGGGCCCCCAAAATGTGGACAGCTGGAGCACAGGAGTGGGCCCCAAAAACCTGGGACAGTGGAGCCGGGAGTGGGCCCAAATACCCGTGGACGCTGGGCACGGGGTGGGCCCCCCCAAAAAACCTGTGGACAGTGGGAAGGGAGGGGCCCAAATACCTGTGGGGAAACAGAAGGAGTGGGCCCAATACCTGGGGGACAGCTGGAGTGAGGAGTGGGCCCCCTGTACACGGACACAGGGGCCTTCAAGCTGAGGAGTGGGCCCAAATACCTGTGGACAGCTGGAGCCGGGGGAGTGGACCCAATACCCTGTGGCAGCTGTTCAAGCGTGAGGAGTGGGCCCCAATACCGTGGGACAGTAGAGCAGGGGGAGTGGGCCCAAATACCCTGTGCACAGTTCAAGCGTGAGGAGTGGGCCCAGTACCGTGGGACAGCTGGAGCTGAGGAGTGGGCCCAAATACCTGTGGACAGTTCAGAGCACGGGAGTGGGCCATGTACCTGTGGACAGCTGGAGCACGAGGAGTGGGCCCAAATACCTGTGGACAGCTGGAGCACGAGGAGTGGGCCCAAATACCTGTGGACAGCTGGAGCACGAGGAGTGGGCCCAAATACCTGTGGACAGCTGGAGCACGAGGCGTGGGCCCATACCTGTGGACAGCTGGAGCACGAGGAGTGGGCCCAAATACCTGTGGACAGCTGGAGCACGAGGAGTGGGCCCAATACCTATGGATAGCTGGAGCACCAGGAGCGGGACCAATACCTGTGGACAGCTGGTGCACGAGGAGCGGGCCCAATAACTATGGACAGCTGGAGCACGGGGAGTGGGCCCAAAACATGTGGACAGCTGGAGCACGGGGAGTGGGCCCAAAACATGTGGACAGCTGGAGGGACGAGGAGTGGGCCCCAATACCTGTGGACAGCTGGGGCACGGGGAGTGGGCCCGATACCTGTGGACAGCTGGGGCACGGGGAGTGGGCCCGATACCTGTGGACAGCTGGGGCACGAGGAGTGGGCCCGATACCTGTGGACAGCTGGGGCACGAGGGAGTGGGCCCGATACCTGTGGACAGCTGGGGGCACGAGGAGTGGGCCCGATACCTGTGGACAGCTGGGGCACGAGGAGTGGGCCCGATACCTGTGGACAGCTGGGGCACGAGGAGTGGGCCCGATACCTGTGGACTGCTGGGGCACGAGGAGTGGGCCCAAATACCTGTGGACAGCTGGAGCACGAGGAGTGGGCCCGAATACCTGTGGAGCTGGAGCAGAGGAGTGGCCCCTATTGGAAGTGAGAGTAGAAATGTGGGCTGCTCAAATCATGTGGGGAAGCTGGTTAGACCATATTTAGCAGCTGCAGTGTGAACCTGGTCTAAGACTTGGTTTGTCATTTAATTAAAGAGGTATTCTCACGACGTTGATTGAGCTTTAAACATGTCAAGGTAAAAAAAACTGTTGCTGTTCTGACTAAGCTTCCTTTCAGAGTTCGAGCAATTCTTTTCTTCTTCTTGCTTACAGAAGGTTTCCTAGGTTACCGTCCGCCTCTCTCTGCTCTTGCAGTGGCTGGGAGGGTGACGTTCTTCTCTGCGGTGTCTTTTCAGCAGGACAGGAGCTTGTTTATCTTTTCTAATGACAAACTGTAACTTTTTAGACTTCAGTAGCCTTCTGCCCTGCTTTTAAAACCCCTTCTTCATCAATGTCCCTCTAACAGACTTGGCTAGGAATAGCAGAGTTGTAATGTCAGTCACTGCTGTCAAACTACCCACAGCCTGAACAGAAAGTAGGCGTCTAGAGCTATTGAACTGCCCACAGCCTGAACAGAAAGTGGGAGCCTGAAGCTATAGAACTGCCCACAGCCTGAACAGGAAGTGGGAGCCTGAAGCTGTAGATCCGCCGACACAGCCTGAACAGGAAGTGGGAGCCTGAAGCTGCAGAAGCGCCCACAGCCTAAACAGGAAGTGGGAGCCTGAAGTTGCAAAATCGCCCACAGCCTGAACAGGAAGTGGGAGCCTGAAGTTGCAGAAGCGCCCACAGCCTGAACACGAAGTGGAAGCCTGAAGCTGAAGCACCGACCACAGTCTAAACAGGAAGTGGGAGCCTGAAGCTGTAGAACCGCCCACAGCCTGAACAGGAAGTGGGAGCCTGAAGCTGCAGAAGCGTCCGCAGCCTGAACAGGAAGTGGGAGCCGGAGGCTGCAAAAGCGTCCACAGCCTGAACCGGAAGTGTGAGCCTGAAGCTGTAGAACAGCCCACAGCCTGAACAGGAAGTGTGACCCTGAAGCTGTAGAACTGCCCACAGCCTGAACAGGAAGTGGGAGCCTGAAGCTGTAGAACCCCCCCCAGCCTGAACAGGAAGTGGGAGCCTGAAGCTGGCTGAGATTGGCAGGCTCTGTAAAACAACTTGGTGAGAACAACCCTTAAACGGCTCTAAGCTAAATGTGGTAAGGATGTTGCATCGATCAGTTGGTTGATGGACTCTCTATTGACGGTGTAGATTTTCTTTTTATAGGTATCCATCAAAGATAGAGAAAATGGACTATGAAGAGGGAAAAATGTTAGTCCATTTTGAACGCTGGAGCAGCCGATACGATGAGTGGATTCACTGGGACAGCAGCCGCATCCGTCCTCTTGAGAGACCAGCACTGCGAAAAGAAGGACTGAGGGATGACGAGGAGAACATTGTACGTTTCCTGTCTCTTCTATTGTTCAGTTCTTTTACTTTAGACAATCCATGCTGGTTAGAAGGGTCCCTTAAACCAATAATAAAACATTCCTTGGCTGGGACCCCTAGTGATCAGCTGTAATCTGAGGGGGGAATCTGTTCAGTTTCTTTGCAGCGTCCCCCACAGGGGAAATGACGCTTTACACATCTATAGCTTGCATGTGTGTGATGCCGGCCGGGACAGGTTCTCCAGAGCAAGTGATGTTGTAACCACGATCTGCTCTGACCAAGAGATAAGGATCCTGACCAGAGGACTCCCTTCTTTTAACTCAAAATTCCCTAATCGGGTATAGTGTAAAACGTGCTTTCTAACTCTTTAGACCTTGTTCACACTTGTATTTTACACTTGTAAAACTGTATTTTTTTTCCTGCGGTTTTATTGTGCAAAAGAAAAAGCATATTGGTGCATGCATTTTGTGATGCAGTTCGTGTTTCTGGTATCCTTTTCCCATCACAAATAACATGCTCCATCCATCCATGACTTGCGATGTGGAAAAATGCATCTAAAAGGCATAAAAGAAATGTAATGTGCATGCACACACAGGTCGTTTGGTTACAAAAGAAAAGGTCTTTGGAGAGTAGAACAGCGCTAATTGCAAAAAACAAAAGGATACACCCCTGACCAAAAACTATGCACCCAAAGGGCAAAAAAATGCCGCAAAGAAAAAAAGCAATATCTGTCATCCTTTAATGACTTGTAGTTAACATCCTGGCTGCTGGAGCTTTTGCCCCCCCCCCACCCCCCCAAAAAAAGGAAAAAAAAGGAAAAAAAGTATTTAAAAAAAAAAAAAAAAAAGCAACGTGACAACAGCCTTAAAGGGGTTGTCTCACTACATTGATTCCTCTTACCTCAGTCCTGTTTTCTTGGTTTCATTTTGAATTCAGGGGTGTGTTTACTGGCTTCTACTAGGCTGCAGTAGAAGCCAGGTCTGTAGCTATAGCAACCAGCGCTGGTAGCCTATCAGGAGAGATTGAGCAGGTCTGTAGGTATAGTAACCAGCACTGGCAGCCTATCAGGAGAGATTGAACAGGTCTGTAGCTATAGCGACCAGTGCTGGCAGCCTATCGGGAGAGATCGAATGGGTCTGTAGCTATAGCAACCTGAGGAGCTGATGCAGCCCATACAAGAGGGGATATCTAGGAACAGGTAGGACACTGTTAATGGACACATATTGCAAAGTGACTTGTTTTTGCAAGATCTTTAAAGGGGTTGTCTCACTACAAGGATTGCTGCTTTTTATGTTAAAGGGAACCTGTCACATAGTTTATGCCCCCCTGGTTGAGGACAGCACAATCTAGTGTCAGACCTGCTGTGTCCAGCGCTGTGTCCCTTATTCTGTAAGATGCTGCAGTTTTAGGGTATGTTCACACAGCGTTTTTGGATCCGAAAATCGCATCCAAAAACGCTGCATCGATCAGATCCAACACGTATCCAACATGCAGTGCCTGTTTGGCTGCCTGTTGGATGCAGCAGGATCGCACCCTATAGTTTATTATAAGGCTCCTGCTGCGTATTTCGGATCAAGAATTGACATGTGAATTCTTATTTCGGATCCGAAAGATGCACCAGCGATTACTCGTCTGAACGCCGATGCGTGTTTTACATTGCAAGCAATGTAAAATCACAGTGCTTATTGTTAGATGCGGGTTTGGGACCGCTTAGACGGATCCAAACATGCATCTAATAACGTATGTTCACACAGACTGAACACCACATGCGAACATACCCTTAGAGTATTTAATGCTCAAATTGGGCAGTTTGCAGCCAGAAAAGAGTCCAGCTTATTCATGAGCAGGTGTTAGACCCGCCCAACCAATGCTAGCCCCGCCCACCTGACAGTTATTCACATGTTTCTACCTCTCCAAAGTAACAGGTTAATAAGTTATGAGGTGGGCGGGTTTTAGAGTATTTAATGCTCAAATCTGCAGTTTTCAGCCAGAAAAGAGTCATATAAAGAGTCAGTTTTTTCCAAACCCCGCCCATCTGAGGCTAGCCCCACCCACCTCACCTTATTTTCTATTACTTTGAATAGGTAGAAACATGTGAATAACTGTCAGTGGGCGGGGATAGCCTTTGGTGGGCGGGGCTAACACCAGCTCATGAATAAGATTTGAGCATTAAATACTCTAAAAACACCATCTTACAGAATAAGGGACACCCCTGCTGGGAAACAGCAGGTCTGACACTGGCTTGTGCTGCCCTCAGCAAGGGGGGCATAAACTATATGACAGGTTCTCTTTAAAACTCAATGGATAGTAAATTTTAATGAAATGTTTTTTTTTAAAAACAAACAAACAAAAAAAAAAAACCTAATAGACATATCTTTATTTGTTCAGGATTTTAAAGAGGGAGAAGAGGTTCTGGCGCGTTGGACAGATTGTCGGTATTACCCCGCCAAGATAGAAGCCATCAACAAGGAAGGTTTGTAGATCGAACATGATTCTGTTTCATGAGCTTGTCACATCACCTGGGATTCAAATTTTTATATAGATGTCTTAAAAGTTTGCATCCCCTATAGAGCTTGATGGTATATTGATGAAATATGCCATCAAAGTATCTCTGAAACGGGCCCTTGAAAGTGTCGGCCCAGAATGGAGAACGGGTCGCGCTTGCCCACAACTCTCCATTCTGCTCTATGGGAGTTCCTGGGGGTGTGTTGTGATGTGCTGGAAACTGCCATAGAACAGAATGTTGGGTCTTGCATAAACATGACCGGTTCTCCATTCTGAGCCGACACATTCGGGGGCCCATTCCTGACATACAGTACAGACCAAAAGTTTGGTCACACCTTCTCATTCCAAGAGTTTTCTGTATTTTCATGACTATAAAAAATTGTAGATTCGCACTGACGGCATCAAAACTATGAATTAACACATGTGGAATTATATACTGAACAAAAAAGTGTGAAACCACTGAAAATTTTGTCTTATATTGTAGTTCTTTACCACCTTTTGCTTTGATTCCTGCTTTGCACACTCTTGGCATTCTCTTGATGAGCTTCAAGAGGTCGTCACCTGAAATGGTTTTCCAACAGTCTTGAAGGAGTTCCCAGAGAAGCTTAGCACTTGTTGGATCTTTTGCCTTCACTCTGCGGTCCAGCTCACCCCAAACCATCTCGATTGGGTTCAGGTCTGGTGACTGTGGCGGCCGGGGCATCTGGCGTAGCACCCATCACTCTCCTTCTGGTCAAATAGCCCCTTTACACAGTCAGGAGGTGTTTGGGGTCATTGTCATGTTGAAAAATAAATGATGGTCCAACTAAACGCAAACCGGATGAAATAGCAGCCGCTGAAAGATGCTGTGGTGACCCTGCTGGTTCAGTATTCCTTCAATTTTGAATAAATCCCCAACAGTGTCACCAGCAATGGCCCCCCCCCCCCCCCCCCCCCCACACCATCACACCCTCCTTGCTTCAGTGGAACCAGGCCCCCCACAATCACACCCTCCTCCCATGCTTCACGGTGGGAACCAGGCCCCCCCACCATCACACTCCTCCTCATCTTCCCGGGGACCAAGTGTAGAGTCCATTCGTTCACCTTTTCTGTGTCGCACAAAGACACGGTGGTTGGAACCAAAGATCTCAAATTTGGACTCATCAGACCAAAGCACAGATTTCCACTGGTCTAATGTCCATTCCTTGTGTTCTTTAGCCCAAACAAGTCTCTTCTGCTTGGTGCCTGTCCTTAGCAGTGGTTTCCTAGCAGCTATTTTACCATGAAGGCTGCTGCACACAGTCTCCTCTTAACAGTTGTTGTAGAGATGTGTCTGCTGCTAGAACTCTGTGTGGCGTTGACCTGCTCTCTAATCTGAGCTGCTGTTAACCTGCGATTTCTGAGGCTGGTGACTGGGAAGAACTTATCCTCCGCAACAGAGGTGACACTTGCTCTTCCTTTACCGGGGCGCTCCTCATGTGAGCCAGTTTCTTTGTAGGTCTTGATGGTTTGGTCCTCTGCAATTGGGGACACTTTCAAAGTTTCCCCAATTTTTCGGATTGACTGACCTTCATTTCTTAAAGTAATGATGGCCGCTCGTTTTTCTTTACTTAGCTGCTTTTTTCTTGCCATAATAGAGATTCCAACAGTCCATTCAGTAGGACTATCAGCTGTGTATCCACCTGAATTCTGAACAACACAACTGATGGTCCCAACCCCATTTATAAGGCAAGAAATCCCACTTAGTAAACCAGACAGGGCACACCTGTGAAGTGAAAACCATATCAGGTGACTACCTCTAGAAGCTCATCAAGAGAATGCCAAGAGTGTGAAAAGAATTAATCAAAGCAAAAGGTGGCTACTTTGAAGAACCTAGAAAAAAAGACATAATTTCAGTTGTTTGACACTTTTTTGTTAAGTATATAATTCCACATGTGTTAATTCATAGTTTTAATGCCTTCAGTGTAAATCTACAATTTTTATAGTCATGAAAATACAGAAAACTGTTGGAATGAGAAGGTGTGTCCAAACTTTTGGTCTGTACTGTAGGTGCGGGTCTCAAAGGTGGAACCCACACCTATCAGACTTTGATGGCAATTCCTATTGATAGGCCTTCAGACTTTATGGTGGGAACATCTCTTTAATGATATGAAATACACTTGACCTTGGTCCGTGCTTTTAAACCCTGTGATAGCTCTTGATGCATTTGATTCACCAGGTTTTCTGGAAACTCCTTGTAACCAGAACACCTGCATTGATGTAAACAGTTATACATACAGCCTGAACTGATTAAACAAATGTGAGGAATGCAAACTGCTTCCCTGTGCCATGAGTCGCGGGGATCTAGAAATTCAACCGCTTGGCCTAAACTGTTTTGATCATGTGACTAAGTGTTAATGGGGTTTTCATGTTTTAAAAAAATCATCTGCTGGTTCGGATTTTAATGAAAATAAAACTAAAAATTTGTCGCCCCTTAAAAGGCTTGTCCACCTTCTAAAGCAATTAATAGGAAGCTCTTTTGCCTTGATTTATTTAACAACAAAAAAACCATATATTCTCCTTCCACCGGTCTGCGGTTCCAGCGCTGGGACTCTCCAGTCTTCTGTTTATCTTGTTCTACTTCAGAAAAGACACATGACTGTTGCAGTCGATGATTGGCTGGAGTGATCACATATCGCTGCTTACGTTATAGTTTACTATTCTACTACTTCTTTCACCTTTTTTTTTCCCATGTTACTTAAAGGGGTTTTTATCATCACAAGCTTTTGCAGACTTGAGCTGTTTCAGTCTCTTACAGCTTAAAATCCATGGGCGTGTATCTCCTCTCGGTAGGCATGTCTTCCCTCACTGAAGACTGGTGACATCATCATTCTGTGTGAGCAGTGGAAGGGAGATGTCACAGCTCTGCAGACCTCCTGCACTGGCCAGTTCTCATGCCTGCAGAGCTGTCATCTCCCTCCACAAACTCCTTGTAACCAGAACACGTGCACTGATGTAAACAGTTATACATACAGCCTGAACTGATTAAACAAATGTGAGAAATGCAAACTGCTTTCCTCTCTGTTATCAGGCAGGAGGTAGAGGGGGAGCAGAGGGTATAAGGCTGTGTTATATGAGGGGAAAGTGAATCTAGCAGCTACAGACTCAGTAATTGCCCAGATCCTTTGCATAGAAAGATCCTTTACATACTAATACTGGGTGATGAGCATAGAGGAGCTCAGGGAGCCTTTATTATACAGACACAGCCATCACAGAAAGCGGAGGCAGCTAGTTTCACTTTCATTTTCCACAGCCCAGAGGGGAGTAAGCACACCGTACAGGCAGCCAATCAGAGCACAGGGGGTGTGGCCCGAACTCAGGCTGCTGATTTAGCTCCAGACACACACACAGATTAGCTCATATCTGCTATACTAAATGATTTGCAAACCAATTGCAAAAGTGCTTATTTTTTACTGTCCACATCATTACAGATATGATCTTTGTAGCGAGAAAACCCCTTTAAGGTTTTATTTTTATGTAATTTCACATTAGATTTGTAATGCGCCTAAAAATGTTGCGCTGTGCGCCTCCATGACTAAATGCGCCTATTGAGGCACATAGCACATCATTACAAGTGTATATGTGTTAGGCGCATTTCATATACTTGTAATAAGCTATGTGCCTCCATGCGCGTTTTGCCTCGATAGGGGCATTACATACTCTTCTAATTATATGCTATGTGCGCGATTTGCGCTAATCACGGCACAAAACACTTCATTGGTAGAGTATGTAATGCCCCTATCCAGGCACATTGGGTACGGAGGCGCATAGCTTATCATTACAAGTATATGAAATGTGCCTAACACATATACACTTGTAATCATTTCTATGCCCCAATAGGTCATTTCGTTATGGAGACCACAGCGCACATTTTTTGGGTAGTTCACCGGCTTAATTACTTGGGGTTGGGAGTTGCGCTGTCGGCGCTATACCGCAATGGGGGGCGCAGCCCCCGGCCCCATGGGAATGCATTACCCCGGGCGTGCATTCATTTACCCCCCGCGGTAAAAATACGGGGGAGGCGTAATCCAAGTTCTCTATGAGACTATGGATTACCCTGATTATGGGGGGCTGTTTTAAACCAGTACGCCGTGAAAATTTTCGGGGAAAGCCCCCAAAATAAGCCGGTGAACATACCCTTTGGGCAAATTAAAATTTTCTATGCAAGGGGAAAACCAGATTTTGATAGGGTCACTTCTGGGCACTTACACTTATTTAAACGCCTAAAAGCTGACGTACAAACCCCGATTTTGGACATTCCCCCCAAATGTCTTATAGTAAAGATATCTTGGTGCTTGGGATATTACAAAGGTAAAATGCAATAAAATTGCCTGGACAATTAGAATATATGGAATTTGTCCGTTTTTATTGGCACTAAAATCTGTAAAACAATCAGAAAAGCTCTACGCGTTTCACACGCATCCTAGCCCCCCTTTATCGGAACCTGATGCCATCTTGTTCTAGAACCCCCTGGGGATAAATTTTAAAACTTTACGAGATTCTATTTTACCCTTTAATTATTTAAAAATTTTTTATGTCCCCCCGAAGCCGTTTTTCTCTAAAATTTAAATAACAGTAATCTTTCTGGGTAATTAGTCCACCAGTCGTTGTATTATTTTGTTGCCGCCATTGGGGTAACCTGTTCAAGCTCTTACCATGTCTTTCCTGTGCACTGGTGCCCAAAACTTACATAATATTCCATGGGTGGTCCTAACCAGTGACTTGTATATGGAGAATTATGTGCTCATCATGTGCCTCTAGCCCCTTTTTAATTTTAATGCACCCTATGATCCTATTTGCCTTGGCAGCGCTGCCGGACACTGCTCTACAGTTAAGTTTACTGTCTCTATAACTAATGGTAAAACATGTATTCCCCCCTCTTTCAGGGACGTATACCGTGCAGTTTTATGATGGAGTTATTCGATGCCTGAAGAAGATGCACATTAAGTCCTAAGCCAAAAGACGCCCGAGCCCAGTAATCGCGTCTGGTTGTATCCCAGCACATCGTTTTCCTACTTCTATAAACTGCAATTTATGTTCTTGTATTAGAGTTTGTTGAAAAGGAACCTGTTAATTTTTCTGTATTCTGAAGGAAGGATGTAAAGGGTCTGATGTGCCTTAGATGACCCTTATTCACGTTCGTTAGGTTAAGGTCACATGTCGGACTTTAGCTATCGGAAGAAGTCGATCTGTAGTCCTCAGTAGAGATCTGAGATGTGGTCACCGCTTTGCCCCCAACCCAAGTTATGTATAAGGGCCTTCTCTAGCCTGGAAAATAATAATCAGATGTAGGTCATGTTATTAATCTGATGGAGGCAATACTTTTTTCTCAAAAAATTAGAACGACCAAAATGTTTCCTGCAGGTTTTGCATATTTACAATTTTATTTGTGAGTCTAAAGTTGTATCCAATAAATAATATTTTACACTACAAGCAAAATGGTATCAATGTAGTGAAGCTTGTGACTTTCATGCTCATACTCACATCCACTACAAGCTTTGTACATGAGGCTACTGTAATTTATATACGTCTAAATCTTATCGATCTTAGAATAAATTTGCCTTGACAAGTATTTATAGCGTCTGCTTAGTTTCTGCAGATTCTTTCTTGTAACTGCATGTTACTGTTTAGCTTTCTAAAAATCAAAATGTTAATTTTGTATTATTTTGTAGAATTTTGGGAAATCCACCTTTTGTTTCAGCTCGCCTGACACCTTCTGGGCTTCTGGATCAGATTCAATGCACACTTTACCAAAATCGATCCCAGGTCACTTCTACACATTCCCAATGTTTATGGTGCAGACTGGATAACATACAGCTGGCTTCTTCACTCTACCCACCAGTTTCAAAAGAATCCCAAAACATTTGTTACCCTTTTGCTTGTCAGTGTCTGTTCTACCTAAATAGCTTGATTATTGTATCAAAGGTGAGAAACAGCCAATGTTACCATTTTACTACAGTAAAGTTATCACTTAAACATGCGCCGTGTATGGAGGGAAGTCGGAGGTTTGGGGAAATTGAAGAGGGCATATGGCAGCGGGATTACTCGGATTTAACTGTGAAAATCTGATCTGTTTTGCTTTGAATTTCTTGTTAAATTCTGTCATGTGATCTTATTCACCCTCTTTACAATCAGATACCTTGACACTGGTACTGCCCAGTATACCCTCAGGATCATGTGCAGCTCTACCACACGGCTCTTGATTAGAATCCCTGTGTATTAAAGGGGTTGTCTCACCATGCAGTTTCACAGAGACACAGCCAGCTCCAGACTCACACTTCTTGGTCAGGCTGTGGTAGGTTCTACAGCAGTGACTGACATACCAACTTTTCTATTTGTAGCTGATTCTGTTACACTGAGATGACTGCTGGAGGTTTATAAACTGTAGTACACAAGGCTACAGGGATCTGAAAGGTTAAAAGTTGTCATAAAAGGGGTTTTCTCACTACAAGGATTGCTGCTTTTTATTTTAAAGATCTTGTAATAACAAGTCCCTTTGCAATATATGTCCATTAACAGTGTCCTACCTATTGCTAGATATCTCCTCTTGTATGGGCTGCATCAGCTCCTCAGGTAACTATAGCTACAGACCTGTTCTATCTCTCATGATAGGCTGCCAGCACTGGTTGCTATAGCTACAGACCTGTTCTATCTCTCATGATAGGCTGCCAGCACTGGTCGCTGTAGCTACCGACCTGTTTGATTTCTCCTGATAAAAGCTCCCCTAGTTTCTATAGCTCACAAGACCTGTGTCCTCACGCTAGAACTGCAGGACAGTAAACCATAAACCCCCCCTGAAAAAAATGAACCAGAAAACAGGACTGAGGTAAATTAATCAACTTAGATAGACACACCACACCCTTTAACTTAGATAAACAACAAGTTCCTGTGCCTAAGATAAAACTCACAGGAGGACCCTTCATGGTGCGCAGAGGGCCACTTGGAGCAGAGAGAGGTGGTCGGTAACCAAGAGAAACTTGGGTACACAAGAAGGAGATAGAATCTTATTCATCTTCTGAACAAAGCAAAATCAGAACAGCAATGTGTTTAGTAATAGTCTTCATTTACCTTTGCCTACATGTTTAAAGCTAATCACTGTGGTGTGAGAAACCCTTAAAGGAGAGGTGAGAACTACTACAAGGTACAGGACCCCTCCCTTAGGTGGGCGACCTATTGATTTCATTAGGCCGTGTGTGACGTCTTGCATTACTGCTGGATTAGTCATCAGCCGTTTCCTTTATATAACTGATTGTGGGGTCCCCGGCATCAATTTCCCTTTAAAATCTGCATATTTTCAGGGGACTAATGAGAGGAAATAGGGACATTCAAGTGATTTAAAGGGGTTGTCTTTAAAGGATTGCTGCTTTTTATATTAAAGATCTTGCAAAAACCAGTCACTTTGTAATGTGTCCCATTACCATGTCCCTACCTATTCCTAGAATAACCCCGTCTTGTATGGGCTGCATCAGCTCCTCAGGTCCAATAGCTACAGGACCTGTTTGATCTCTCCTGATAGGCTGATGCACAGTACTGGTCGCTACATAAGCTACAGACTTGTTTGATCTCTCCCTGATAGGCTGCCAGTGCTGGTCCTATAAGCTGCAGACCTGTTTGATCCTCCTGATAGGCTGCCAGCACTGGTTGCTATAGCTACAGACCTGGCTCATCTATACCTGCAAGCCAAGAGGAAGCCAGAAAACACGCCCCTGAATTCAAAGTGAAACCAAGAAAACAGGACTGAGGTGAGATGAATCAATGTAGTGAGACAACCCCTTTAACAATCGGACCCTGGATGTTCCCAAACTTTCCAATACATTTACTGCTGAAATCTGAACCCTTTGCTTTGAGTCCAGGACCTGGGGATTCAGTGGAAGCAATAGGCATATGTCTAGATTGTTACATGTCCTAATTTTTTGGCCAGCCACCTTAACAAATATAAGGTTTGCTGGTAAGCGTGATGGTCTTACAGGAACACAACCTCAGATCTACTTGATAAGATGTGTTCTTAGCACTTCTTTATTTTGCTGTGGAGTACTTGTCTCGCGGTGTTACACGGTGACCAGGGCTGTGGAGTCGGCAAGCCAAAGCCCCGCTCCCCAAATCCCAATTTCCCAAAACCCCCGACTCCTGAAAATCCCTCAACACGGCGCATGTTTTTCTTTTTTTAAAAAATGGTAACATCCCCCCGTTTATCACCTTATGATCAAAAATCAAGCATTTAGGGAGAACAGACACTGACAAGAAAAGGGTAACAATGTTTGATCTTTTGAACACTTGTGGGTTGAGTTTGAAGAAAAAGCTCTATTTGTATCCAAGTCCAGTCTGCCCCAAACTTTGGGGAATGTGTAAAAAGAGACCTGGGATCAGATTTTGGTCAAGACCCAGCTTGAATCCTATCCAGAGCCCAAAGATTCAGGCAGAGCTAAAAAACCAAAAGGTGGATTTCCCAAATACTAACAAAATAATAAAAAATAACATTTTGATTTTTAGGAGAAAAAACAGTAACAAGCAGTTACAGGAAAGAATCTGCAGAACTAAGCAGATGCTAAATTGTTGCAAGTCCAATTTATGTTAAAAATAGTAAATGACTGTATATAAAATTACAGTAGCCTCATGCCAAAGCTGTAGTGGATGGAGAGATATGGAGCAAAAGCACAAGTTCAAACCTATTGTTACCATTTTGCTGTCATATAAAATATATTTTTTGGGATATGACTTTAGAACACCAAAAAAATTTGTAAAATGCAAAAACACTGCAGGAACATTTGTGGAGCCCTCTGAATTTGTTCTGGAATAGTATTGCCTCCATCAGTCCTGCATACAACCTCACATCTGATCCCCTATTTCCCCAGGCTAGAAAATGGGCCTCTCTATACTAACTTGGGTTGGGGGAAAGGGTGACCACAGGGAAACATCTCTAACAATGTCAGGGTATAAAGGAATTGCCTCAGCCACAGTCAGTTTTGATGAATGGTTGATCTTCTACTTCTTTGAAAGCAGGTGAAAAATGTTGCTGACCTTTGCTTGCCCTGGTAGCAGAATCTTCTCCCCTGGGGCAGTGCTTTGCCTGCTCCATGTCATCAATTACACTCCTCATGTGATGAGGCTGAAGATATGAGAGCAGTAGCACTGGCCGGACCCAATTTCCCCTTGCCTTTGCATCGAACTAACTGGACCAACTTATTATATATTTTGGGAGTCGGTCCATTTTATGACGACTCCGACTCCTGCAAAATAGCCACCGACTCCACAGCCCTGATGGTGACTCTTCAGATTGATGATCATCTGTGTAATACAAAGGCAGCTTGAGTCTACCAGGGTAGAAGCCTCTTAAATTGCTGCCTTATGACACACAGTAGCGGATCTCTCCATTAGGGTACCCCCTTCTGATGTCCATCTGCAGTAATGGGACATATGGAAGCCCTCTCTTTATGCGTCAACCCCAATAAATCTTGAATGCCCCTGATTTATTTTATATATTGTGGATTTTATTCATTTACATAGTGCAGAGATTGCCAGTGTTGACATTGGTCACAGTCTAATTTCCTTACGAACCTGTCTGTATACTTTTCTGGGGGGGAAAACCAGGTGACCTGGCGGAAACCCATGCCAACGTGGGTAAAACATAGAAACTCCATATTTTGTGTCCTTTACGAGTGTTACCTCTCTTTATCCAGGATTGGATAGCCCTAGTCAAGGCAGCGGCAGCAGCAGCCAAGAACAAGTCTGTTAATAAACCAAGGACAAGCGTCAACAGCAATAAAGACATTAAAGAAGAGAAGAAAATGCAAAAAGGATCTTCTAAGAAGGAAGACGTCCTCATCGGTAAACCTCTGGAGTTGTTCCACAAAGAGGAGGAACCGTCATCGAGCTGTAACCTGGGTACAAACCGCTCCCATATTTAATATGATAAAGTAGAAGCTCTTATTTAATCAGTTATTAACCAGTGTTGACTATACCTATTTCACATTATGTACTTAAAGGGGTTGTCTCACTACATTAATTCTTACCTCAGTCCCGTTTTCTCAGTTTCAATTTTGAATTCAGGGGCGTGTTTACTGGCCTCTACTGGCTACTCAAGCTGCTGAGGACACCAGGTCTATAGCTATAGCAACCAGTGCTGGCAGCCTATCAAGATAGATCAAACAGGTCTGTAGCTATAGCGACCTGAGGAGCTGTTGCAGCCCATGCAAGAGGGGATATCTAGAAATAGGTAGGACACTGTTAATGGACATATATTGGAAAGTGACTTGTTTCTACAAGATCTTTAACATAAAAAGCAGCAATTCTTGTAGTGAGACAACCCCTTTAAAGGGGTATTCCCACCACAGCAAGTGCAGTAACGGCCAATTTCTGTGCAGTAAGCAATTTTCAAATCGCATGTCATTAAAAAATGTATGCTTTACCTTCGTCCATTTGCAAAAAATAATTTTCCGCTAGGATGTATTTCTACGTCCAATATTGGGACGGGGTTAAAAACATATATATGCTTTACCTAATACAGGCCTTTTTTGCACCTTATACTTGCTCCTTTGTCTCAATGGTTACTGACCACCACTGTGTTCTTTCACTGGTAAGTGGTAATGCAACCTTACTGTGACGTTACCTGTAGCCTGGATAGTGGAGATGTGCATTTTTGCTCCCTCAGCCCTGCCCAGCCACAGGAACTTATTCTCAGACGGTCTTTGATAACGTCGTATTACCGGCCATAACTGAATGCACACAGTGGTGGTCGGTAACCAAGGAGACAAGAGAGAAAGTTGAAAGTGCAGAAAAGGCCTGTATTAGGTAAAGCATACATAATTTTTTTTTTAACTTCCTGACATTGGATGTACCCATACTTCCTAGCAGGAAATGACTTTCTGCAAATGGACGTATGGGTACGTCCTGGACATTGTGCGAGCTCACAAGTGGGGCCTGCACGATCGCGACATGGGACCAGCTGTATATTAAAGCTGTCCTCATGCCGGGTGATTAACCTCTTAGCTGCCGTGATCTATCATGATCGCCACAGCTAAGGCAAAGACAGAAGGAGGAAGCTCCTTCTGTTGCCTCTTGGTGCAGCAGCGGCAGTCGCTGCTGTGTGTGCACCCAAACACGAAAAATAAAATAAAAACACGTACACTGCCCTTTTCCCCTTTACAAACGCCACTCGCACAAAAGAAGGTCAAAAATAAAGTACGAGAATTTATTATTGCCGCTTGCCTAATGACCTAGAGAAAGTCACAGAATTGTGATTTTTGTTAAATCTGCAGCACATAAAATGGAATAAAAAATCGATCAAAAACTCATATAAACGCCAGAGTGATACCAATTAAAACGTCAGTTCATCCCGCAAAAAAAAAGGCCCTTATACAGTTTTGGTTATGGAAAAGTAAAAAGTTATGGCTATCAGAAAACAGTGATGCATAAATATTGTTTTACACAAAAAAAAAAAACACTTTTTTTTTCTTTTAAAAGCACTTCAACATATAAAAAAAAAAAATAAATAAAAAACTATATAAATTGGGTAGCGCCATAATTGTATCGACCCACAGAGTAGAACTAACTTCTCACGGATATTGCACGGTGAGCACTGTTAAAAATAAAAAACACTACTAGGATTGCAGTATTTTCTTCACCCTGCCTTACAAAAAATGGATTTAAAAGTGATCAAAAATCCTGGTCACCCCAAATATGATACCAATAAAAACGTCAAATCGTCCTGCAAACAAACAATCCATAATAGGCTGCGTATACAGGAAAATAAAAACTAATGGCTATCAGACTGACATAAAAACGCAATTTTTTTTATACACACTTTTCTATTGTGTAAAAGTAATACAACAAAATCGATATAAAATTTTTATTATTGTAATCGACCGCTTTGTAAAGTTATCCTGTTATTTTATCCCGCACGACGATCGCTGTAAAAATGCAGCCCCAAAAAACAATGGCGGAAATTCGTCCCCCCACCCTGGCCCAATGCGAAAAAGCTATCGAACACCTGTGCACCCAAAATGCGCAATACATCTCTAGATGAGATCCATGAGGGGTGTTGAATCCAAAATGGAGCAACTTCTGGAAAATTTCAGCTGTTCTGCTACTTCGAGGGCTTTGCAAATGCGACATGACACCCAGTAAAATTTGCGTTTAAAAAAGCCAAATGGCGCTCCCTCCCTCTCACATCTCGCCATGCACTTAAACAGCAGTTTACACCCACATATACGGTATTACCGAACTTGGAAGAAATTGCGTAACAAAATTTTGGGTACTTTTTTTCCAGGATTCTTTGTAAAAATGAAACCTGTCGGCTAAAATTGCTGATAGTTGGAAAAAAAAATTTTCTTTCATTTTCACAGCCGCACGCTAAAAAAATTTGTGAAGCACCTGTGGGGTCGATATACTCACTACACCACTGGATATAAGGGGTGTAGTCTCCAATATGGGATCTTTTTAGGGGTGTCCACAAATCTGAAATGGCACCTAAAGAAAATTGTAATGAAAGTGCGACCCCAAAATCCAGTAGGTGCTTCTTTTATTCTGAGGCTTGTTGTTGAGCCAAATAGCGCACTAGAGGCACACATGGAATATATCTAAAAACAGAAGAATTGGGGGAATCGAGGTTGAGTTGAATTTCCCTGTTATCATCTATTGTGTTCCAGTGAATAATAGATAAAAATTGGAAATCGGCAAAAAGTTGACATTTTGAAATTTTACTTCCACTTTACTTTAATTCCTATGAAACACCTAATGGGTTAATAAACTTCCTAAATGCTGTTTTGAATACTTTAAGGGGTGTAGTTGCTTAGATGGAGTCATTTATGGGGTATCTAACATAGAAGGCCCCTCAAAGCCACGTCAGAACTGGACTGGTCCCTAAAAAAATCTGTTGCAAATTATCTTGAAAATTTGAAATTACTCCGAGATTTCTAAGTCCCCCTAATGTTGTTAAAAAAAAAGACATTTAAAAATTGCTGCCAACCTACAGTAAACATATGGTAGATGCAAGTTATAAACTATTTTGAGTGGAATATTTATCTGTCTTGCATGCATACATTTTTGATGTTTGAAAATGGCAAATTTTTCAAATTTTTCACCATATTTTGTTATTTTTCACAATTAAAAAGGACTATATGGACCGAAACGTCTTACTAACTTAAAGCACAATGTGTCATGAGAATACAATCAGAATCATATGGATAGGTAAAAGTGTCAAAAAGTTATTCTCTCATAAAGTGTCACATGTCAAATTTCAAAAATGGGGCTATCAGGAAGGTCAAAACTGGCTCTGGCAGTGACTGGGTTAATAACATGAATTTTGGAAATTGACTACTTTACAGTAATTGGCCCTTCCGTTTCACTTGCTGTGATGGGAATACCCTTTTAATCTTGATGACTGTGTATATGTATATGTGTGTATGTATGTGTGTGTGTGTATATGATATATATATGATATATATAATTTATATTTATATATATATAATATGTAATATAATATATATATATGTATATGTATATGCAATTACTGCATGTTTAAGTCCCTAGTGGGAATTGAAAATAATTTAAAAAAGTGTAATAAAGACAAAAGAAATCTCAAGTAAGAGTAAAAAAAATTAAATTTTTTCCCCTAAAAAAATTCCTATTTATAGAAAATAAGAATGAAAACCTATTAATAATTGGTATCACTACAACTGTAATGACCCAAACTACAAAATTATCAGATTCGTTATCTTTTTTTTGCTAATTTGCTTCAAAGGAAAAGGAAAGTGATCAAATAGTCTTATGTACCCACAAATTGTACAAGTAAAAATTAAGTCATCCTGCAAAAAACAAGCCCCGAAACAGATCTATCAGCAAAAAAATAAATGATATAGGTCTTGGAACATGGAGTCACACAAACATTTTTATATAAAAACTAGTTTTGTTGTGCAAATGTGAAAAAAAAAAAAAACTATATAATTATGGTATTGCCATATTGACCATAGAGTAAAGTTATCATGGTGCGTTTACGTTGGTGAATGGCGTAAATTTAAAATGCAAACGAAACCTGTGATGGAAATGCTATTTCCCCTCCTCCCCCACAGTCCTCCTTATTTAATCAATAAGTTATGTGTCGCAAAATTGTGCTATTAAAGCTTTTTCAACAGAAAAATAAAAAAAAGTTACAGCTTCTGTTATGCAATAATGAACAAAATGGGAAAAAAAATCCACTTGGTCCTTAAAGGGGTTGTCTCACTACATCTATTCATCTCACCTCAGTCCTGTTTTCTTGGTTTCATTTTGTTTACTGGCTTCTCCTAGGCTGCAGTAGAAGCCAGGTCTGTAGCTATAGCAACCAGTGTTGGCAGCCTATCAGGAGAGAGAGAGAACAGGTCTGTAGCTATAGCGACCTGAGGAGCTGATGCAGCCCATACAAGAGGGGATATCTAGGAATAGGTAGGACACTGGTAATGGACACATATTGCAACGTGACTTGTTTTTACAAGATCTTTAACATAAAATGCAGCAATCCCTGTAGTGAGACAACCCCTTTAAGAGGTTATAGTAATTTGCCATCTCTTAGTAAGATGGGAAAAACTTGGTAGCATGTTGGTATAATTTTGGAGTACATGTAATTTGTTATAAATCGCTAATCTTGTAGTAGTACAACCGCCATCTTGGTATACCCTAATGCATTGTATTAGAATGCATTAGGCTGTATAAATTATGTATAAATGATCGCGCACCCTAGGGGGACTCTTAAGTACAAAAAAAGTTTTAATGTGTGAATAAAATTAAAAGCTCAAATCCCTCCCTTTTGGCATTTCCCCTCCCCCCCCAAAAAAAAATAGTTATAAAAAAAGGTTACACATTTGGTATTGCCACATCCAAAAAAGTCTTATCTATTAAAATATAACATTATTTATCCCGTACGCTCTACACCGTTGTAGAAAAAACATTCCAGATGCCAGAATTTTTTGGTCATTTCACATCCCCTAAAAATCGGAATAAATTTAATGAAAAAATTTGCATGTATTCCAAACTGGTAGCCATAAAAAGTGCACTTCAGCCCGCAAAATATGCCCCTTACTCAAGTCCTTAGGTTTTACTTCGAAAATGTTATTGGTCGCAAAAAATGGCGCCACAGCAAAAATTTCAAAAAATAGAAAATGTTTAGAATTTTTTATGGTACCAAAACATAACGAGAACCCTACATGTTTGGCATTGCTGGATGCGTATAAACCTGTAGGATACAGAGAACATATAATTTTTTACCAACGATTGGATGCTGTAAAAGCAAAACCTCCACAAAAATGGCGCAAGAAAGTTTTTTCACATTTTGCTGCTCTTAGAATTTATTTGCAGTTTCCCAGTATATTATGTGGTAATGTGAATGACACCATTAGAAAGTCCATCTTGTCCCACAAAATAAAAGCCGTTATGTCTATGTAGGTGGAAAAATAAAAAACTTGCGGCTCTTAGAAGGCGAGGAGGGAAAAACGGATGTGAAAAAAAAATAGGCCCTGATGTTAAGGGGTTAATTTAGTGTTGCTGCCTACTGCCCTAGTGAATGGGACAGATATGCTGCATATTTGACAGGTATAAAATCTGCAGTGTATTCCAGTCCCAGCAAAATAGATGAGATGCTAAAGGGGTGTCCTATCGATGTGCTGTTAATGTCATAAGAGTAAGGGTATGTTCATATGACATTTTTCAGATCCATTTTTTCAGACCCAAAACATATCTAACAATGTACAGTCTGATTTACATTGGTTTCAATGTAAAACACGCATCTCCGTTCAGACGAGTGATTGCCGATGCGTGTTTACTTGCGTCTTTTCGATGCGCTTTCGGATCCATTTTAAGAATTGACATGTCAATTCTGCTTGCATTTTACACAAGTGAAATCCCCATAGGAAACAATGGAGTGCGCTTTTGGAGCCCGAAAAAACGGCTCCAAATGCACAACATACTTTTGGGTACGTTTTTCATACGAAAAACGCATTGGATTAAAATTTGAAGTGTAATACACTAAATCGGCCCCTAGGGGTCTCATTTGATCCAGAAGAACTATTTGAACTTTAGTAACCTAATGACCTACGTTAGGAAGCCCACTAGGGGGAGCTAACAGCATTTTACATGTGTTTCAGAGGGAGCTACCAGCATTTTACATGTGTTTAATCTTATAAATCACTTTTTATGTATATTGAATGATATAAAAGCCGTTTTTTAGTATAGAATGGGTGTTTATAGAAATGATAGAAGTTTTTAATAATAAATGTATTAATGTTTTAGGTAAATAGCTTATTATAGAATGTTGAGTGGTTTCAGTATAAGGCCCTGTTCACACGGCGGATTTAGCCGCGGGTTTCGGCGCGGTTGCCGCAGTCAAAACCTCGTCCAAATCGCGCCCCAAACGCCCCCAGTTCATTACATGGTTTCCTATGGGAAACCGCGTTGCTATTCACACGCCGCGGTTTTGGCCGCGGCCTTGCCGCGCGTGTTTGAGAAGTCTCCTGTCAATTCCGACAGCTTGAAAAAAGCCCTGGTGAGGGCTGAAACGTTGCTGTGTTGGGTCAATAAATCTTTCACTTTTTTTTAAAGTGCTGCCTTTTCTACTTTTTTGAGTTCTGACAGCGAGTCTTCAGCGCGGCGGCCGCGCGGTGTCGCTGCGGGTTTTGGCGGGGTGGTACGCGGTTGGGCCGCGATTCTCCGCACGGTTTTTGCCCTGCCTATTAATTTGTATGGGGGAAAACCTCGTCGCAAACCACGCCGCGACCGTGCCGATAACCTCGCCGCGATCGCGCCGCAAAACCGGTAGACGCGAGGTTTGGACGAGGTTTTGGCCGCCGAAACCCACGTCCAAACCCGTGGCAAAATCCGCCGTGTGAACCATGCCTTATACTAAAACCACTCAACATTCTATAATAAACTATTTATCTAAAACATTTATAAATTTATTATTAAAAACTTCTATTATTTCCATAAACACCCATTCTATACTAAAAAACTGCTTTTATATCGTTCAATACATATAAAAAGTGATTTATAAGACTAAACACATGTAAAATGCTGGTAGCTCCCTCTATTGGGCTTCCTCTGAAACATATGTAAAATGCTGTGAGCTCCCCTTAGTGGGCTTCCTAACGTAGGTCATTAGGTTACTAAAGTTCAAACAGTTCTTTTAGATCAAATGAGACCTCTAGGGGCCGATTTAGTTTATTACACTAAAGATACTACCTTTTCAAACTACAACCTCTGTGGATGGTATCATTTGTGAATAGTCTCAAGTTCTTTGCCTGCATTTTATCTAGTGTATACTGTGTATATATATTAAAAAACGGATCCGAAAAACGCATCCAAAAAAGCATCTGCAGCTGCGTTTTTGGATGCAGTTTGGATGCAGTTTCTCTTCAGGTAAAAAACGGATCCAAAACATCGTGTGAACATACCCTAACACCCCATTAACTAATTTCGTTCACACCATTTAAAAATATGCATTAAATCTGCAAAAAAATTGACCTGTACTTGATCTTGAATCTGCAGCGGCATTTTTTGAAAAAGCTGCAGATTTGTTGCTGGTTTTCCCCATGGACATGAAAAGGATGTCAGAAGCCACAATCAATCTGCAGTTAATTGCATTGCCACAAATTTGGTTCAGAAACGCTGCAGATCACCAAAAGAATCTACAACCGCGGCTCGGTTTTCCTATTTACAGCTGCAAATCTGAAACCAAATTCACCACCAAAATCTGCAGCAGCTTATTTGCATGTTGGAAGAAATTTCTCCTCCCTAGAATATTTCTCCTTAAATTCATGATCATAAATTTCTATCATTTTAAGTTTTCTAAATAAATTTATATTTTGGAATTCAGAAATTGCATTAGAAGAGGTCCCAAAACTGCCCCTACAGCAGCGAGAAGATGAGGCGTTACTGAAGAGGAAGATCAGCCAAGCCAGCTCCTTTCAGGCAAAGCGTGCCCGGCTAAACAAAATAACAGGTACGGCATTATCCTGTCACATGGTACCAGGGAGTTGATGAAACCTGTTTGCTTCAGAGGTTGGTGCACGCCTACAGGGGTTGTCCATGTCCACTGACCGTTGGGTGATCAGATGTTATCTCAGGACCATATTTTCCATTGGGCACACTAGGCAGTTGCCCAGGGGGCCCACAAATATAGGGGCCCCAGATGGTATATGTATGTCCCACATTACAATATCAGTAGCACTCTAGAAACACTGAAAAACAGAGGATATAAGAATTTTTGGAACAGCGTTTCTGCTAATATGAAAAATAAGAAAAATTTTGAGTGTACATTTCTGATCAAAACTGTAAATGCCCACCTACCGCGGCAAGGTGACCCCAATCCAGGTGGGAACCCTCGCCATGTGCTACCTCTCTAGGTATCTGTTCCAAAAATTCTTATGTCCTCTTTGACCGTTTTTAGTGTTTCTAGAGTGCTACTGATATCGTATTGTGTTTGCATAGCTTTTGACTGCCACAACAGTGCGCGCATATGCGTTTATTTTTCAAAACGGATGTGCTAACCAGACTTTGTTTTTTGACTGTTTGTATTTGGGAGGTGGCTAGTCCCCAGCTTGGTTTATGCATTCCACCCACCTGCACAGGCTTTTTAATCAGATCAGTTTTATAGCAGGAACCTTCTAACCCTGGGGTGTGGAGGTCTGAACAGACACCTAGGGAGGTAGCATGTAGCGTAGGTTCCCACCTGAATTGAGGTCACCTTGCCGCGGTAGGTGGGCATTTACAGTTTTGATCAGAAATATACACTAAGAACCTCACATTTTTTCATATATTTCACATTAGCAGAAATGCTGTTCCAAAAAATTCTTATGTCCTCTTTGACTTTTTTAGTGTTTCTAGAGTGCAACTGATATTGTATTGTGTTTGCATAACTTTTGCTGCCACACCAGTGTGCACCTATATGTTTATTTTTCAAAACGGCTATGCTGACCAGATTTTGTATTTTGGCTTTCTATATGTATGTCCCAGGAATACAAGAAACACATACTGTTTGTGTGATTTTAGGATGTGCAAATAGTTAAAAACCATGGTGGAGAAGGGAGCCAAAGGCTCCCTGCCTGGCCAATTAGTGTTGCAGGCTCCAAGCTGCCGGTGTCCAGGCATAAGTGATGTGATAATATGGGTTTGCTTGGGTGAGGCTAGAGTCATGGCCTAGTGTGATGTCATCATACACAAAAAAGAATTTGCCCGTGATTTTGGCTTATGATGAAACTGAGTTCTGCCACCAGGGTTCGTTATGCAGGTTCGCCCTCCCTGCTTACATACATAACAAATAGAAATGGTTGAACCATGGTAAAAATATTATCAAACTTTAATAAATTTTCTTTAAAAAACAGTCAGCTTCTGACTTTGAACCATACAACATAGTCCGTCAGACACAAATATGACAAACGAATAGCAAGATACTCAGATTTTTAGTTGCGGCCGCCTCAAGCTTGAGGAAGGGGAGGAGCTTCCCCGAAACGTCGCACTTGCTGTGTGCCAGTCTTTGCCCCGATGTCGGCGTCTTCTGCTCACCGCGCTGGGAGCCTATCCATGGATTTACTCTGCTGAACGGCACAGGTGGCCGCAACTAAAAATCTGAGCACTTGCTGTGTGCCAGTCTTTGCCCCGATGTCGGCGTCTTCCACTCACCACGCTGGGAGCCTATCCATGGATTTACCCCGTTGAACGGCACAGGCGGCCGCAACTAAAAATCTGAGCATCTTGCTATTTGTTTTTCATATTTGTGTCTGACGGACTATGTTGTATGGTTCAAAGTCAGAAGCTGACTGTTTTTTAAAGAAAATTTATTAAAGTTTGAAATTTTTTTTACCATGGTTCAACCATTTCTATTTGCTAGTGTGATGTCATGTATTTAGGCAGGGCCCACTGCAGTGCTATGCCTGGGGGCCCATAATGCTGAAAAGACAGCTCTGTGTTAGCTGTAGGGGTTTATTGTAGCAAGCTTTTTTTTTTCTTTTTCTGCGGCGCCACCACTGGCGAGATGAAATATTACACAGCACACTTTAAATTCAATGGTGTGTCCTTAATGGAGTGTTCCCACTTTGCTCTTCCATGGTATATTGATATGATATACAGATATTAACACAAACAAAAATAGGTACGCTCACCCGCTCTCCATATGATGTATTCAGTTCATCCGGTTTAAGGAAAAAATTAACTCACACGACCACAGGTGGAATGGACGCTCATAGTAGATTTGTAATCCAGCACTCGGAGGAGTAGATGTAGTATTCAAAAAGTTAACTTTTATTGGTCCATAGATTTAAAAAGGAAAACCTAAAAAAAAGAACTAGAACAATTAATCACACATCCTGACACGTTTCAGGTTTCTGGATGGACCCACTTTGCGCTTTCACGGTATATTAACCCCTTAACGACCGCCCACCGACTTTTGACATCTGCCGGTGCGGGTCGTTCGTCTTCAGCGACGTCTTTTGGCGTCGCTGCAGACATCGGAGTTTGCGGCGCCGCAGCTGCGCTGGGATCGGGGCTGTACTACACAACCCTGATCCCAGCGCATCTCCTGCGAGCATCGGGAGGCGGGGGAGCCCCCGCACCCCAGTGCTTTAAAGGGGTTGTCTCGCTACAATGATTAGGTTTTAATTAAAAGATCTTTAAAAAACAAGCAGCTTTGCAATATATGTTCATTACAAATGTCCTACTGATTTTGAGTTAGCCCTGTTAGTAGGAGTGCATCAGCTTCTCAAATTTCTATAGCAGCTGACCTGTTGATCCTTATCTTACTGGCTGTCAGGTCTGTATGACTCATCAGCCTTTGAAGACAGGTCAGAGCAGAGAGCCCCTCCCACAGAATGCTTCTGTAGTGTAGGGAGGGGGAGGGAGGACTCTGGCTTCTATGTCTGTGCTGCCTGGATTAACCCTGTGTGTGCCTGCTTCCTCCTGCTCTCTACACAGATAGATGTGACAGCAGTGACCCTGTCTGTTACTATAATCATGATGTGTCTGTGGAACTGTCACTATACTAATAGAACACATCAGGCATGTGAATACTTCATGCTGTGCTGTACTAGTGCCTGAGTATAGTAACACTTCCCAGCTGCCCTGTGTCTGTTCTGACAGGATTTGTTGTTGCTGGAGATGTGGAGACTTGTAAGCTAAACAGGGGATATAGGAACACTTGCATCCCCTCTGCTTTGCTATTAGCATACACAGCAGCTTCACAGACCTCTCTACACTCATAGATCAGCCCTCTCCTGCAACAGACCTAGGCAGGCACACACAGGGTTAACTCTGGCAGCAAACCCCCTCTCCCTTGCTGTATAGAAGTTACAGAGCTGCCTGTGTGCTGAGGGGAGGGGGGAAGAGGGAGCAGAAGAGACAGACCAAGAAGCACGCCCCTCAAATCAACTATCAGGCTCACTGACAGGCTGAAAGCTTGTAATGAGACAACTCCTTTAACCCTTTGATTGCGGTGGATCGTCACCGCAGCGCAATCAAAGGGTTCCCCTGCTCTGTCGGGTGATTGGAACACCCGGTGATCCGACATAGCCCGGGGAACGGCTGCACAGTCAGCCCTGGGACCTAGAGTGGCCCCAGAGCTGTCTGTGTAACAAGTCAGTGATCAGGGCAGACTGTGAGCTGCCCTGATTACTGCCTGTGTCAGACTGACACAGATTATAATGTATTAGCATATATGAATATGCTAATACATTACTAAGTGTAATGGGGATTTAAAAAAAAGAAAAAAACCTAAAAAAGTGAAACAAAAAAATGAATAAAAAAATAATTAAATAAAAATGAATATTTAATACAAAATAGTTGTTCATATATTACACACACAAAAAAACACTACACATATTAGGTATCCACATAACCATAAAAACCTGTAGAGTTAATCTAACAAGTTAAGTGTAAAATGTGAATGGTGTAAAAAAAAAAAAAAAAAAAAAAAAAAAAAAAAGTTTAAAAAAACTATTTTTTTTAAAATTTTTGAATTCTGCAATTATTTATAAGTGAATTTAAACTATTCCGTCATAAAGTACAACTTGTCTCGAATAGAACGAGGCCTCACACAACTGCGTCATTGAAAAAATAAAAAAAGTTACAACTGTTGAAATGCGAGGAGGCAAAAACTGAAAACGTTCTAGTCATTAACTACTTTTCAGGCCTGGAGCTTAAGGGGTTAATAGGATATGCCATCAAAGACTGATAGGTGCGGGTCCCAGGGTTGGGACCCGAACCTTTCTTGGGAGCAGGCCTGTGAAAGTCTCAGAACGGAGAACTGGTTGCGCTGGCGCGTGATTTTTGTGTTCTGTGGGAGTTCCCGGTGCCGGTGAGCGGTGTGTTCTGTGCTCAGAACGCCCATACAACAGAATGGAGAGTCTGGGGACGGGCAACCAGATCTCCTTTATGAACCGGCACTTTTGGGGGCCCATTTCCAAGATAGGTGCAGGCCCTTCCTTGGACCTGCACCTATCACACTTTGATGGCATATCCTATCGATAGGTGCATGGTGGGAACACCTCTTTTATGAATGGTTGTGCTGAGTTCTCGAGTACTTGATTTTTTTAAATTTTTTTTTTAAGGGGGGGCTCACTCGCTCTGGCAGCCACATACGGGCAAAAGCACGTCACTAATGACCGCGGGAGGTTATCAATGTAACACAGTGGCCATTGCAGGTGGTTCCATCTGGATGTGGAACTGGAGGGTGGGGCCCCTAATCAGCGGTGTACGACATGTGGCTCCTCAGCTATTGCAAAATCACAACTCCTGGCATGCTGGGACTTGTAGTGCTACAGCAGTTGTGGTGCCACAGGTTGACAATTACTGTTGTTTAATGGTTGCAAATCTGTTGGCTTGCATGGAATTACATTACGTCTTCTACTTCATTCACATCTCCCAGCAGCACCCTTTCTGATTTGGTGCCCATACTGCGTGTTATCTGCTTTGGTGCATTGTGGGAGTTGTAGTGTTCACGTTTGCTACACATCTGAAATGCTGGTTTATTTCAAGTTTAAGGCTACGTCCACACGGCTTATTTTTGGGCGCATTTCGCTGCGTATTTGCGCTTAATATGCGGCGAGATGCGCGCCGCAATGACGGTAATCCGTAGCTCTCATAGAGAACTATGGATTATGCCTTGTCCCCTCGCACGTACAATACGATCGTATTGGACGCACGGGGATATAAGTGACGTAAATTATTCGCGGCGATTACGCGCCACAAGTAATGCATGTCTATGGGGCCGGCGGGCTGCTGGCACCCCCGTGCCTCGGGGGTACACGCTGATAAGCGGGAGCTCCCGAAACAAGCGATGTCGGCAGTCTGCAGAATTCGAGTGTTACAACGTTAATAGAAGATAATTACAGAAAATTTTACATTTCTAGAGGATTGTTGACTCTTTGGAGGTACCTGGGGCAGGGCTGCCATAAGTCATCTATTAACCGTTTCAGGGCTCCATACAGCCAAATAAAATGGGGCCCTCACCCATTACTACTTCTTGTTCTTTAACATATCACTGGGCCCCTTTTTGATTAGGCCCCCTGACAGGAGTACTGCCCTATTGACCCCCCTGACCTGAGGGGCAGCAACCACTTTTCATATGATGATGACACCCTGAAGATGCATCTGGACTGGTACTCAAATACACTATGGGGAATGATAAAGAGTTTAATAAATATTAAAAGTTACAAAACTACCCCATTTCCTATTATATCTCTAACAAAGAGCATAGTGGCAAAACTCACAACAGGTGTTTGATCCCTGAATCGCCTAATAAATTTAAAGGATATTTTTTGAAAATATTAAAACATAATGGCGGCTGTGCAACTATCACCAAAATCCTATTGACCCACAGAATCCAGATGCTTGTCATGAGCAATGAACTTAACGAAACAAGCAGCCCTACGTAAGGGAATATTTTTGATCTGGGTGATTTCAATTCTCATGATTACAATCAATTCTGTGATGGTATATACAGTGGGTACGGAAAGTATTCAGACCCCTTTAAATTTTTCACTCTGTTTCATTGCAGCCATTTGGTGAGATCCAAAAAGTTATTTTTTTTTGCTCATTAATGTACATTCTGCACCCCTCCCCCCATCTTGAAAGGAAAATAAACTGAAATGTAGATATTTTTGCAAAACTGAAATATCACATGGTCATAAGTATTCAGACACTCATATTTAACTCACATGCTGTCCATTTCCTTCTGATTCTCCTTGAGTTGGTTCTACTCCTTCATTGGAGGCCAGCTGTGTTTAATTAAACTGATTGGACTTGAATAGTAAAGGCACACACCTTTCTATATAAGACCTCACAGCGCACAGTGCATGTCAGAGCACATAAGAATCAAGAGGTCTACGGAACTGCCCAAGGAGCTCAGAAACAGAATTGTGGCAAGGCACAGATCTGGCCAAGGTTGCAAAAGAAATTCTGCAGCACTCAAGGTTCCTAAGAGCACAGTGGCCTCCATAATCCTTAAATGTAAGTCAACTCTTCCTCGACCCGGCCGTCCAGCCAAACTAAGCAATCGTGGGAGAAGAGCCTTGGTGAGAGAGGTAAAGAAGAGCCCCCAGATCACTGTGGCTGAGCTCCAGACATGCAGTAGGGAGATAGGAGAAAGTGCCACAAAGTCACCGATCACTGCAGCCTCCAGCAGTCGGGGCTTTATGGCAGAGTGCGGCCGCCGGAAGCCTCTCCTCAGTGCAAGACATAGGAAAGCTGCAGACGGAAGCCTCTCCTCAGTGCAAGACATAGGAAAGCCGCAGACGGAAGCCTCTCCTCAGTGCAAGACAGAGGAAAGCCGCAGACTGAAGCCTCTCCTCAGTGAAAGACATATGAAAGCCGCAGACGGAAGCATCTCCTCAGTGCAAGAAATAGGAAAGCCGCAGACAGAAGCCTCTCCTCGTGCAAGACATAGGAAAGCCGCAGACTGAAGCCTCTCCTCGGTGCAAGACATAGGAAAGCCGCAGACGGAAGCCTCTCCTCGGTGCAAGACATAGGAAAGCCGCAGACTGAAGCCTCTCCTCTGTGCAAGACATAGGAAAGCCGCAGACTGAAGCCTCTCCTCCGTGCAAGACATAGGAAAGCCGCAGACAGAAGCCTCTCCTCGGTGCAAGACATAGGAAAGCCGCAGACAGAAGCCTCTCCTCGGTGCAAGACATAGAAAGCCGCAGACTGAAGCCTCTCCTCGGTGCAAGACATAGGAAAGCCGCAGACAGAAGCCTCTCCTCGGTGCAAGACATAGGAAAGCCGCAGACTGAAGCCTCTCCTCGGTGCAAGACATAGGAAAGCCGCAGACAGAAGCTCTCCTCTGTGCAAGACATAGGAAAGCCGCAGACTGAAGCCTCTCCTCGGTGCAAGACATAGGAAAGCCGCAGACTGAAGCCTCTCCTCAGTGCAAAAGATATGAAAACCGCAGACGGAAGCCTCTCCTCGGGGCGAGACGTAGGAAAGCCGCGGACGGAAGCCTCTCCTCGGGGCGAGACGTAGGAAAGCCGCGGACGGAAGCCTCTCCTCAGTGCAAGACATATGAAAGCCGCAGACTGAATCCTCTCCTCAGTGCAAGACATAGGAAAGCCGCAGACAGAAGCCTCTCCTCAGTGCAAGACATAGGAAAGCAGCAGACAGAAGCAACTCCTCAGTGCAAGACATAGGAAAGCCGCAGACTGAAGCCTCTCCTCAGTGCAAGGCATAGGAAAGCCGCAGACAGAAGCCTCTCCTCATGCAAGACATAGGAAAGCCGCAGACGGATGCCTCTCCTCAGTGCAAGACATATGAAAGCCGCACACAGAACACTCACCACAGTGCAAGGCATAGGAAAGCCGCAGACGGAAGCCTCTCCTCAGTGCAAGACATAGGAAAGCCGCAGACGGAAGCCTCTCCTCAGTGCAAGACATATGAAAGCCGCAGACGGAAGCCTCTCCTCAGTGCAAGACATAGGAAAGCCGCAGACGGAAGCCTCTCCTCAGTACAAGACAAAGGATAGCCGCAGACGGAAGCCTCTCCTCAGTGCAAGACATATGAAAGCCGCAGACGGAAGCCTCTCCTCAGTGCAAGACATAGGAAAGCCGCAGACAGAAGCCTCTCCTCAGTGCAAGACATAGGAAAGCCGCAGACGGAAGCCTCTCCTCAGTGCAAGACATATGAAAGCCGCAGACAGTTTGCAAAAAAACACATGAAGGATCCCAGACTATGAGAAATAAGATTCTCTGCTCTGATGAGACGAAGATTGAACTTTTTGGTGTTAATTGTAAGCGGTGGAGAAAACCAGGCCCTGCTCATCACCTGCCCAATACAATCCCAACAGTGACACATGGTGGGGGCAGCATCATGCTATGGGGGCAGGGACAGGACGACTGGTTACAATTGAAGGAAAGATGAATGCGGCCAAGTACAGAGATCTCCTGGATGAAAACCTCTTCCAGACGCTCTGGATCTCAGACTGGGCCGAAGGTTCATCTTCCAACAGGACAATGACCCTAAGCATAGAGCTAAAATAACAAAGCAGAGGCTTCAGAACAACCCTGTGACCATTCCTGACTGGCCCAGCCAGAGCCCTGACCTAAACCCAATTGAGGGAACTGGAGAGGATCTGCAAGGAAGAACGGCAGAGAATCCCCAAATCCAGGTGTGAAAAACTTGTTGCATCGTTCCCAAGAAGACTCATGGCTGTACTAGCTTCTACTCAATACTGAGCAAAGGGTCTGAATACTTAAAACCATGTGGGATTTCAGTTTTTCTTGTTTAATAAATTTCCAAAAATATCTACATTTGTTATTTTTCCTGTCAAGACGGGGGGGGGGGGGGGGGGGGGGGCGGGGGGGGGCAGAGTCACATTAATGAACAGAAAAATTAACTTTTTGGATCTTACCAAATGAAAGAAAGCGTGAAAATTTGAAGGGGTCTGAATACTTTCCGTACCCACTGTAGCTTCATCTCACCAAAATTCCTGAAATAAGAAATGAAGTTTTGCAGGATCACTTGATTTTTCCAGAGAGAGTACATATCTAACGTGAACATAAACTTCTGAGGTTAACTGTGTAAACAGTACTAGTTGGTACCCTGTCCCGGATCGGTGACTGTAAGGGCTTGTTCACATGGCTTATTTGGACAAGATTTTTGACGAGGTTTTCAGAGCGTTTTCGCGCCCAAAACCTCGTCCAAAACGCTTCCGAAACCCCCCAGTTCATTTCATTGATTCCCATGTAAAACCTCATTGTAGTGCACACATGACCAGGTTTTTACACGCTTCTTTGGAAGCGCTGAAAAAGAAGTGTCATGTCAATTCTTGAAGCGTGTTTTTAGGCGCGGTTTTTGTCCTGGCTATTAATTTGCATGGGTGAAAACCTCATCGAAAATCTCATTCAAAACCTCGCAGAGAAACGCCTCTAAAACCTCTTCTGAAGAAGCGCGTTTCAGGCGAGGTTTTGGGAGCAGAAATGCTCCGAAAACCTCATTGAAAACTATGTCCAAATAAGCCGTGTGAACATGGCCTAATAGAAGATGTATGTTAAAGGGATTGTCTCACTACATTGATTCATCTCAACTCAGTCCTGTTTTCTTGGTTTCATTTTGAATTCAGGGGAGTGTTTACTGGCTTCCACTAGACTGCAGTAGAAGCCAGGTCTGTAGCTATAGCAACCAGTGCTGGCAGCCTATCAGGAGAGATTGAACAGGTCTGTAGCTATAGCAACCAGCGCTGGCAGCCTATCAGGAGAGATTAAACAGGTCTGTAGCTATAGCAACCAGCGCTGGCAGCCTATCAGGAGAGATTAAACAGGTCTGTAGCTTTAGCGACCTGAGGAGCTGATGCAGCCCATACAAGAGGTGATATCTAGGAATAGGTAGGACACTGTTAATGGACACATATTGCAAAGTGACTTGTTTTTGCAAGATCTTTAAGATAAAAAGCAGCAATCCTTGGAGTGAGACAACCCCTTTAAGTTCAGTGTTCCTGTCTCAGGATGATGACGGCAATCAAATATCTATCTATGCATGTGTTTTGTAAATGTAAATTTGGCACCGCCCACATTATTGCCATAGTATTATTTCAATGTGGACACTGACTGTGAGTGTAGCAGGAGCCACTCTCTGCTTCACTGGTGAGTGGGTGGCACGACATCATTTTCCCTCATTCCCCAAACTCCAGCTGGACCACAGTGTCCTCTACAGTATAAAGAATTAGATATCAAGTCCTTAAAGGGGTTTTGCCAAGAAGGGATTTCCACAGTTAACAGGCTGAATTGGAGCCTTGAGCCTTGAAAGGAGGGGCGCTGGGATTCTGTGTGTAAAAAAACAAGTACCTCCTCTGTGATGTCATCGCTCCACCTCCCATGCATGTTCCTGATACTCAGTCTCTGTAGTTGAGCAATCATTGTTTTGCTACATCACAAAGGAGAACTATTGTGCACATGTTAATGGGTTTTATTTTATGCCTCTTATCTGCTCAGGAGAGATTAGCTCTGGACAGGCAGCTTTCTTTCCTTCATGGACACAGTGAGCCAAGGGAGTGTCTACAGTTTTACTCAGATAATTACATTACAACCAGTGCATTCTCTATGCAGGAGACAAAGGATAATTTTTCCACAGTCCCTTCAAAGCTGCGGGGGTGGGGGGGGGGGGAGGAGAAGAAGGGATGCTCAGGGAGCATCTGCAATATTTACTCTGATAATTACATTAGAACTAGTGGATTCTCTATACAGGAGACAGAGACTTTTTCCCCCAGTCCCTTAAAAGCTCATTCATGTTCCCTGCCAGGAGATAAGAAGTGCGGACAACGCAAGCACGGCCAGATCAGCTCCTGGTCGTGTCTAATGTAAACATGACCAAGGGCATGTAATTAAGGCTGTAGCTCTCACAGGCTTCACTTTTTTTAATGACCTATATTTAGAAAAGTGGTTAAATACCAATTTTGGAGGATCCCACGTCAACATTACATTGTGGCAAAACCCATTTAAGGGCAGAGTTCTGGTCTCAAGGCAACAACTGCAATCTGTCTTAATTACCCCCTCTCTTCCCCTGGCATTGCACACATCACCATGCACATCTTTGCACAGCATTTCGATGTGGGTGCAGAATGCAGCAAGAGCGATTAACCACAGGTTGGTGAAGCGGGAGCAGCTGAGCCAAAAGTTTAGGTTAGTGTAGCGAGAGCCGCTCTCTGCTTCCCTGGTAAGTGCAGGGCACAGTGGAGTGATTTTGGATGAGACGGCTTCCTCCCACACCCACCTGATCCCGGCCACATCACATTGCACATTCCTCTGTTTTCAGATTTCTGCCACATTTTCTTTCACTTTTCTTTGATGCAAATTTTACTGGATTTTTTGGTGTGCACTAGCAACATTGATTTGGGCTCCTTTGTGTCATGGTTCCCAACTATCGCTTATTTTTTTCTTTTATGTGATGCAAATTTGCTTTGGAGAAAATCTGCACAATATGAACTATGGTTCCTGGTGAAATTATTGAGAAACACAATTTTCGTGATTTTCATGCTCATTCTGACACAAAGGGAGACCTGTATGAAAGAAGGCGCATCAAAGTGCATTTTCTCATCTGTTTTTCAGTATATAATGCGCCTGATGTATGAAAGAGGTTTTTGTGCATTCATAAATGGAGTCTAAAGTTCCCCACCCCTCGCCTCTGTGTTTGGCGCATTATGGAACTTAGGCGCTTTAGTAATGCCCCAAACCTGTATAAAGGCTACAGACAGGCTGCAAATAAAAGGAAAGTCATTAGAATAGCATGTCAGTGATAGAAACTATGGGACTGATCCTGCTTGGTGGAACCACATGTCCCAGCAATACCTGTGCTGTGCCGGCTCTTGCTGTATGTAGAATAAAGGGTGAGAGAGGCAAAAGTACATTTCCAACTTAATTTAGTAATAACTAAAAAATCTGAATGACATCATCAGTGGATTATTTAATGTAAAACAAGTTTTAGATTCTATTCATTTTAAATACATTTTATAGGAGATATTTTAATATTTTTGGGATATTATATATTTTTATATTCATTTTATATGATACATTTTTTTTTATTAAATTTAAATAATTTAATTTTATAGTGTTTGATAATTAGCAGATATTACTTTTTATTATTGCACTTTGGAAGTTGAGAAATATTGGACATTTTTTTGCCCCTTACAGCAAAATCTATCTCCACTTCGCCTCCTCAGGCTCAGGCAGATCACATTGACATAGGTCTGCCTGTCCGAGCAGTAATGCGCCTGGTTTTGCTGAACCACATTCATATATGTGTCTAATATTACGAGTGTGGTGCGACGCCCCCAGGATGCCCCGGCGTGTTAGGCGCATTAGAAAGTGTCTTACGAACAATGCGCCTAACACATTCATTAGGTGCATTAGGCATCGTAGCCGCTCACTTTGGCGCATTTTACGCCAGAAAAGGGTGAAAAACCCGATCATACAGGTCGCCCAAAGTGTTAGACTTTTTCAATGTGGACATAGCCTGATAATCTTGTAGATCCTTAGGCTTTCTAAATCATCTGGTTCTGGATAATTACCGAATTACTGTAGTAGAGGGATGGTCTTCAATTGTTACCCCCTCTGCTATCCTGTAATCGGGGCTTGGGCTCTGGAGGATAAGTGGTTTGTTTGCAGTGGATGGAAAGCAATTGGTTTTAATTGGCGCTCTGTGTAGCCATGCTAAGTGGTTGTTGTTGCCTGTTGGTACATTTTCGAGTTTATCCTCATTTTATCATGATCATGTCTGTTATGTTGAAATATGCATTATATTTACTAAAAATTTCATACATCACAAACAGCTGGTAGTTCCTGTTTTGTAGAACATTAGTGGTTTCAAAGAGCATCTGTCAGCCCTCCTGACTTTAAAGAGGTTTTGCCACACAGTAAAATTGACGTGGGAAGTTTGTAGATTAAATAATAAACATTTTCACCGTTCATCATTATTAAAAATTCTGGACCATTTCTGTTTTAGCTGTTCCTTTAGTGATCCATTGTTTATAGCTCGTCTCCAGGGGATACGACCAGGGCTGAGAGCTCCTCGGTCCTGGTCGCACATGCTCAGACATCACATCTCAGGCAGCTACTGAGTGTTCAAACCCCAGGAGCTGTCACTTTACTCCCGTCCTCTGTGTTCCTTAGTAATTAGTCAAACAGTGCAAATAAATAAAAAAACGAAACCGCAAGGAGGTCTGTGCATTGATAAAGAGAAATAAAATCCACAGGTTTGGTTCATGCAGGGATTTGAACCGAGGACCTTTGTGCTGTGAGACAAAAGTTTTACCTCTGAGCTACTTTGTAGCTACTTAGTTCTACATATAAACAGACCTTTCTTTGACTACAGAGAGGAGAGGCCCGGTGATGTCACCCTGCTGGGACACATGATCTGCAATTCAAACAAATCACCCCTCCCCCTCTTCTGAGTGCACACAGCTGAAGAGCTGGATGCAGGAGGTATGAAATGAGATTGTGGCAAAACCCCTTTAAGTTAATATATTTTTTACTAAATATATAAATAAATTTATATATAATATAGTTATATATATATATATATATATATATATATAGATATATATATATATATATATATATATATCTTATTAAATAGCAATTCTTCAGCATCTTCACTTAGATTTAAACATTTTTAGGATCTTCTGTTACTCCTCATGGAAATATAGACGTAAATTAACAAGTTGTTTTACGATTCCCTCTTTTCAGTGGGGGATGTTCCTATATCCAGACACAGTCCAGCCAGTGGTGACCATTTTAGATTGTGTAAACACATACCCAGAAGCCTATTTTTAAGTTCTAGCTAAGGTTGGACTTTTGTTGTAATGGATAGCAGGCATTTTCCTGCTATTTTGTATTTTTTCTTTTTATTACTTTTTATTGGGTGGTTAAATAGCAGTTGCCTCACATCTGATCTATCTGGGCAGATCAGCTAACCATGTTGCGCAGCCATTGCATGTTAGAGTGGGAGTTGCTAATTGTTTGTCTTGCAGTGTTTCCCGGTTTTGGCAGATTGGTGCTGATTATAGGAAAGGCTTTGTGTTCTGTTCCTGGTTGAGTATCTGAATTATTCTATACTTAGTCTAACCCAGTCCTGGTCCGTCTTGTTTAGTTAATTCTAGTCAGTGTGTTATATTCCTCAATTTTTTGTAAGTTTCTTGTCTGGTTATTGGTACTGTTTAGTCTTGCTGGTTCAATTTTGTCTAGTTGCTTTTTTTTCTACGTGGAAAACTTGTATCGTTTGACAAAACCTAAAATTTGTTGTTTTGTATATTGCTGATTTCAGCTTTAGTTTGAGTGATTGTGTTTGAGTTCGGGTCAGTAGCAGATTAGTGTCATCTTTAGGGATATTTTCAGGGACAGATGATGTCAGTGGATTCTACCGTTGGGGTCAGAAGTCAGGAAAGATCTGGGATGAGATTCAGGGAAACCTTGTTGGGGTCAGTTCTTGTTTAATTCATCATCTGTTTGTATCACATTATGGACAATTATTATTATTACGGTTATTGAGATACCATCTGCCTTGCCGTCTTTCAAGTTCCATAATTCATTAATGGGGGGTGCTTGTAGTATTGTGTTTGACATTTGCTTGATATGAGTGTCTCCTGTGAATGCCTGGTTGGTTATAATTTGGCTCTACTGAAGATCTAGGAGTATCTGAGTACTAGGGGACACTGTTAGGACCCAGGAAAGGTAACTGCTGTAAGTGAAGCCATGTTTTGCAGTCTTGTTACAACTGGTGTCAGTACATCTACTGTGTTTTTCATCTTTCTAATTTCAAACTCTGCAAAAAGGGCTAAATATTCATGCCAGCTTTATGTCAAACTATGTGTGAACTGTGAGAGTCACAAATTACACCTGATGGCTACGAGATAGGACGAAGAATTACTGATCCCTCCGTCACGCCTCACAAGTTTCAAGATTATTGATTTCTTGACCTGTTGTAAATGACTTCTCTGCTTATATTGCATTTTGTTATTTTTAAGAATTCTAAGATCCTTTGAAGGTCCAGGTCTTTTGTGTATAAAAAGTCTGTAAATTTTCAGTTCTTGTATAACACCATGTCTGAAGAAGGGAGCTAGTACTCCAGAAAGCTTACCATCAAATATACTCAGCCTCTAAAAGGTATCGCCTGATTTCTTCACTCTTCTACTACTTTCTATGGCTAACATGGTACAGCATTATAATACTTTCATCTTTCTAGTCAGAACATAGTACAAGAAGCCTGAGAGTCAGGATAAAAGATGCCGCAAATGATTTATTATGGCAGGGTAATCCACTTCCCGTCTCCGTTCATTCCAGCACTTACACATCTCCTGTAAACGGTGGAGAACTTGTGCTTCACAACCTCTTAAAATTTACTTAGCTAACTCTTCAGACTTTCCCTGAGAGCGGCGTATCAAGCTGCTGACGGCTGCCAAGATCTCTACCACTTATCCCCCCACTTTACTGCTGAAGTATGATGTGTGTGTATATGTATGTCCAAATGCAACACTTGAGAAATAAGGTGGTGGGATTCAAATTTTTATATAGAGGTGTATACACAGTATTCCAGCCGCCCTTGGGTTACAAATGGAATACAAATGCAAAAGGGGTTTTCTCATTACATTAAATGGCCTTCAGAATAAGGGGACAACTTTGCAATTGGATGTCATTAGTAAAGCTGTCTTGTTTTCTCTGTCTCCCTTATCTTCGTTTTGTGTAAACACAGTTCCCCAGTGCCAGTTGGATTCCACCTCCTTTCATTTAATTGGCTGACGGCTCTACTAATTTACATTCTGTCTGGCCCCCGGTCATATTCACGGTAGCACGCATTCCTACCTCTCTCACTCAGAATAAGGGGCCGGCAGCATTTCACTCTGCACAGCCAGCAGCTCCACAGTAACCTTTCAGCTGCTTCTACAATCATAAAACAGCAGAATTGTGCCCGGTACCTAATGCTCCTGCGTGTAAACATAGAAAGGAGACAGATCTGTGCTGCTCTGGATGAGTTCATAGAAGACTGGATTCAACTGTAACAAACCTCCATCTGTGAGATGATAAGATATCAGTGCTCTGAGTTCATAGAAGACTGTCTAGACTGAATGCAGTGCGTTGCTATGTAAACAGCTCTAACAAAATAAGACTGAATAGGGATAGGACATTTACATGTGGGCTCAGACAGAGAGGGGGGGAGAGCACACTGACTCTGGAGCGAGCATGAACAGTGAAGGGGGGGGGGTTTCAAAAACCCCCTTCAGATAAGAAACACCCAGCTGGGAGGGGAAGAAACGCCCCTGGATTTGAAGAGCTGAGAAACGGAAAGTACAATGAAACACACGAACTGATGAAGCGAAAAATCCCCTTTAAGTTAACTTTTCATTTAAGTTTATTAAATGGAACTGCAGCAAAACTTTTTTTTTTTTTTTTAAATTTACGATGCAGGGAAGAGTTATCACCCCTTTTACATTTGATTTGCTGTCCGTGACCCTGTTTAAAAGATTTCACCTCACTTTCTGTCTCTCATGTGCTGCTCAGGCATGCTGGCACTTGAAGTACCACCGCTATTAGCTGCTGTGGAAAATGGAACTACAACTGCCAGCATGCCACAGAAGCACATGTTAAAACACATGTACTAATCAGCACCCATACCATTAGTATATGTGTGGTGTGGCATGCTGGCACTTGTAGCTTCACAGCTAATACCACACGTGCACTAATTGTATTGGTGCTGATATAGTCATGTTCCGTATTTTAGATTGGAGGTGGCCAGGAAGGGCGAGGGGTATCTGTAAGAGGCCGTTCACACGGCTTATTCTGCGACTGATTCCAGCCGTACTGCGCGCCGTATCTGCGCTGCAGTACGGCTGGAATCCGTCCCAGTCATCACGGTAATCCACAGTTCTCATAGAGAACTATGGATTCCGTCTCTTCTCCCCGCTCAGCGAATGCGCCGCGAGGGGAGAAAGTGACATGTCAATTATTTACGGCGTGTACGCGCCGCTGATAATGAAAGTCTATGGGGCCGGCGAGCTGCCAGCCCCCCACCCCGCCCCCGCTGCACGGCAGCCGGCGTAATTGCGGGGCGAAATCCTTCCCGCAATTACGTCGGCTTTAAGCCGTGTGAACCTTGTCTAACCGTAAGAACAGACCTACTGTGCCGGGGCCGACAGCACAAGACTGGAGCAGTGGGAGAGCTGTTGTGCAGTGGGCAGAGGAAGGCTTGTGACATTCTGACGTTATGATGGGGCCTGACCCGGTGTGTCATGTCGGCACGCTCAGCCATGCCCCATAAGCTTCCATTTGTAAGTAGGGAAGAGATGTAATTCGGGACTGCCTGTATATATATGTGTATATATATATATGTATGTATATATATATATATAATATATATATATATATATATATATATAAAATATATATATATATATATATATATATATAAAGTGTAGTATGTGTGTGTGTATATATATATATATATATATATGTGTATATAGATTGTTTTTGAGACTTGACAGTTTTTGAACTGTTGGCGGCTGCTGTGGTGAAGGTGTATTGTGAGCAGACAAATTATATCATTACGATTTGTCGGCTACAAGGGTGCTCAGTTTTCACTCTCAATTCCCTATTTCATTTGGGCAGAACCATTCTATTCAGAATTACATGATTTTAAGTTATGAATAAAAACAATTTAAACAAATTCTGAAAATTTTATATTAAAAAATCCCCATCAACAAAAATGAGAAGGAATATATTACATAAGACCAAAGTAAGTACAATGGCAGCAGTAGATGACTAACAGCTAGTATAGAGGGAAAGAGGACCCTGCCCGCGAAGGCTTACAGTCTACAAGGGAGGAGGAATGAGACAGAAGGTGAGGGGCAGACATGTTTGTGGAGGGTGTAGTGACAGCGGGGTTCTTGTGGGTTTTAGGCTCCTGAAGAGATGGGTTTTCAGGTTACTTTTGAGGCTGGTGAAAGTGGGAGAGAGTCTGATGTGTTGTGGCAGTGAGTTCCAGAGTGTAGGGGAAGCACGGGAGGAGTCTTGGAGACAATTGTTTGAGGAGCTGACACTCGGAGAGCAGAGAAGGTCCTGTGAGGAGTGGAGATTGCGAGAGGGGAGGTATCTGGAGATTAAGGCAGAGAGGTATGGAGGGGAGAGGTTATGGAGAGCTTTGTAGGTCATGTTAGTAACTTCAACTGGATTTGTTGGATAATGGGCAGCCAGTGACGGGATTGGCAGTGGAGAAGCGAGGAGAGAGGTGGATAAGATGGGTAGCAAAGTTGAGGATGCTTGGGAGGGGAGAAAGAGTGCTAGATGGGAGGCCACAGAGGAGGATGATGCAGTAGTCTGGGTGGGAGATGACAAGGGCGTGCATTTTTGTAGGAATGAGTGGCTTTAATAAATAATTTTCAGGTGAAGAACAGAGAGAAGTCAAAGGCTATCCCAGCTCAGCGGACTAAGGGTGAGAGTGTAGAACCATTGACTGTGATAGATCATTTGAGGGTGTAGAGTGGATGGGTGGAAAGATGATAAATTCTATATTCTCCACATTTAGTTTTAGAAGACGGGAGGAGGAGGAGGATATGGAGAATAGACAACTTTCTCCCGGATTCCTGGCTAACATCTGGGCCAGAGATGTAGAGTTGGGTGTCATCAGCATACAGGTGGTATAGAAAGCCATGTGATGCTATGAGCTGACCCAGGCTAATGTAGTGTATATATAATAAAATCATGTCATTTTGAATAGAATGGTTCTGCTCAGTTGATAGAAGTAATTGCGTTATTTATGGTTTTTTGGGCCTAATTGTCGTTATAATAAGAGGTTCTTTGGATTTAATGTTGGTATTCGGTCTCAGTAGAGTAGTGACCTTGCTAGATGACAGATTTCCTTGAGTCTTTTGTCCTTGATTAAAGTCAGAGTTGAAACAAACGATTTGTACCATTTTCATTGTCGACTTTTTGTATTTTTGTATATCTATAAACCTGTGTGTTTGATTTATTACTGTGGGGTTAGTCCTATGCTGCTCAGCTCAGTCCCTCAGCCCTAACATTGGGCTCCTGTGGTTGTCTGGCAATGCCCAAGAGTTAGGCGATTGCCATAGGTAGGGAGCATCTTGTTTTACAAGTGTTATGCCCATTGGAGCAGATCTCTGCCTAGATTTCATGTTTTATGTGACTAAGTAACAGTGTTCTTAGTTCACTCGTTTTGATCAAAAAATGCTTAAGCCACCCCCGGCTTACAACGTGATCTCAGGTCGGGTGGTCCTACGCTATCTTTACCTCTCAATAGAGCCAAATTCAGACTTCTCATTGGGTCAACCGACCTCCGTAATACAGAGAGAAAAATAAAAAAACCACCAACCTGATATAACAGCCTGTGGAGGTGGGCGGGGTGCAAGAAACCAAAATGGAGGCATCCTTTCCTCCCTATATAGATTAAAAGCTATATATGCCAAATGCAACGTATAGTTCTGCACAAAAAAAACACAATGTGAACCTGGGTGCCACTGGCAGGGTTGCTTCTGAATAATTGCACATGATTCCTGTTTTCTTGTAAATTTCCTTTTTTTTAATTTCTTTTCTTTAAGGTTTATTGGCCTCAAAAGCGGTGGTACTGGATGGTGCAGAAAAGAAGCAGCAAGCCACTGAAATGCCTGCAAAGCAGGAAGAGGTATGAAATGGGCGAGTGTGGTTCTTTTTCAAGATTCCAGCAGGGACCCACATCAGGGCTGTACCTTACTGAACCTTAAACCAGTGCCTGCTTCCGGTGCAAAAGCTTTTCACCTGCACAAGTGGAAGGCTCTATGTATTCCCAGTATTGCCCTTCTGCCCCCATGTCGCCATCCCTACTGAACATCTACATATGCCTCGGCAAATACTTTGCTTTACTTGTCTCTTACCATGTAACTTCTGCTGGCTGCCACTAGTAAGGGGGGGACTGTGGTTGCAATGCATTTTGGGCGAGGTGTGTATATATTTTTAATGAGGAGCCATCCCCCAAAATGCACTTCAGACTCTGAACTCACAGCTTACCAGAGGTGATACGGCTACCGGCTGCATTTGAAGTGCAGCTCCGGAGGTGACTTGTTTGGATACGATTGGTAAAGCAAAGTATTTATGATGTCAACGCCAAAATAATATCCAAATCAGGACCAATGCTTAAAAAAACTAAAAATAAGGACATGGTGTCAGATCCCAGATATGGCAATGTTACAGGTGGTTTATGCTGAATGTGAGAATTTTGGATAGTTGTTTTATGTTTTCTTTTTCTTTCTTCCTATATTTTTTTCTCCTTTTTTTTCCTTCTAAATTACTTTGATGTGAAGGAGTTGCAGAAAGTGTATAATTATGTTATGCATTACTAGAAAATCTGTAGCGTACGATTTGAAGAATTGTCTCCATGGGACGTGGTTACTGATAGAATATATTTTTTATTTTATGTTTGCTCTTTTTTTTATTTGTTCCATGTCATTTAAAGGCAATGTTCACCTTTTCTACAATTTTTTATGTCCCAATAAGTCAAAAAAATGTAACGGGTAGCAGTTTATATTGAAAAATATAATCCAAAGATAATGTTCACCATAAAATAAAATAAAAAACGCTATACAGGCATCCCCCCCCCCCCTTTCACCGTTAGAAACTGTCCCTTGGGTTTCAAAGGAGCCTCTGGGGTGTGCTGGCACTTGTGTTCCCGTTCCACAGCAGTATAGCTGTGGAACGACAAGTTCCAGCATGCCACATCAGTACATGAAGTGAAAATGAGGGGAAATATTTTTAACAGGGACATAGACGGCAAAACAAATGTAAAAAACCTTCCCTGCACTGTACAAAATAAAAAAAAATAAAAAAAAACTTTTCGTGCTGGAGTTTATATTTTAAAAAATAAACTTCCAACTTTTTAAACCAAACCCACAGACCCACCTGTTCATAACCCGGGGACTGCCTGTACTTACCTTCCTCTTCACCTCCAACACCGGGGCTCTTTGGTTTTTCTGTTTTTTTTTTGTCTTTGGCCGATAGGGGTCCTGCAGCCCCTTTCATCACCATTCGGGGCTCTTCATGCCCCTCGGTATGTAGCAGTGACCCTGAATGGGGACTTCCTGTTCAAACCGAAACCAGAAGAAAACCGAAGACCAGGGAGAGTCTGAACTGCAACATAGGTGAAAAGAAAGGAGATTATAGGTTTTTTATTTTATTTTATTGAGCAGCCGTACCTAGTATTTAATTTTTAAATAAACTGGACGATTCCCTTTAATTTAAAATTTCTTTTAGTTTGATTCTAAAACTCCTAAATATTGACTTAGAAATTGTCAACCGTATTTAGTCTCCAGGAAGCTTTGTTGTAGTCTGATCCTACAGTCTTGCAGTCTCCTACCTTCTTCCATGTGTCTGCTACTTGGTGCAGCCAAAAAGTATAGTAAGGCCATGTCCCCAATGCAAGAGTTCTCACCTGGTTTTTCAGCCGGTTTTTCGGTTTTGAAAACCGGGTGAAAACTTTTTACACGGGCCTCTATGGAAAACCCGCACTGCATGGGTTTTCCAGACCACCAGCCGCCCGAAAACATAGAACACGTTCATTCTTTGGACTGGTTGTCTATGTGAACGGGGAGGGCTTTTATCCGTTGCCCCCCCCCCCCCCCCCCCCCCCCCCCCTTACCACGCACCCGGGGCCATGTGATGGCTTAAAAACAGTAAAAAAACCGGTTGAATAAACCAACCGATATTTGACCTGTGCCTTGTAAACGGCCCCTAAGGATTTGACTTGATGATCAACAAAATATGATTTGTATCGAAATAGAACGCATGGAGTTCCCCACGTCCGTATTTAAGCCCCAAAAAAAATGCAATGACCGCCAATGAAAGGGGGAGTCAAACCCCCTTACTACAAACTCAGAAAAAATAGGAACCCGGGCTCACAAGGTGCCCTTTTTTAAAAGGGTAAAACCCCAAAAAAAAATGAAACGTTTCAATCACTGGAGTCTTTATAAAGGGCTTTGCGAGTTGAAACGTTGCATTTTTTGTACTGGGGTTTTTTTCCTTTAAATAAAGGTGCACCTATGCTGACGCCGGATTCCTATTTCTTGCTAAATAGTGAGTTGGTCTGTTACCATGGCGATGCATGGTGCGCAAAGGGAACTGGAGACGCAATACGATTGAAACTTTCTAATCAACACCTATTGCAAAGTTGATTTTGTTTATATGAATTGAGATCATAAAAAATTGTGGACGGTGGGCACAGCCTTTATTTAGCCTATATTTCATTATGCTACAGGCCAGTATTAGATTGTAAGCTCCTCTGAGCAGGGATCGTCTGAAGAGCACTGTTTTATATGCAGAGTGGAAGTATTGTTTTCTTGTTTTGGGGGGGGGGGGTTGGGCTACTGAATCATTTTTATTAAACGAGGTTATGGTAATTTTTTTGGCACCCCGTACTTCTTCAAGCTACTTGTCTTCTTCCGCCCACTTTGTTTTTTCCTTTTCTGCTTTTTACTGGAAAACCATTTTTAAAAGAGATTGTAATGAGTTTTTTTACATAAAGTGTGATGTATATATTTTTTTTTCGGGGACTATTCTGATGCATTCAAAAAATCCTTCGGGTATGTTCCACGGGTAAATTTCGGCGCGCATTTTGCATCGTATTTGCGCTCTAAAACGAGCGGTGCGCAAATTACGGTAATCCATAGTTATCATGAGAATATGGATTAGCTACTCCCCAGCCCCCCCCCCCTGCCTTACATTACGATGTATTTTTACGTGGGGGAGATAAGTGACAGAAAATCACTTAGGGCAATACGCGCCTGAGTAATGAATGTCAAGGGGGGCCGGGCGGACTGCTGGCCCCCCCCGGCCCACGCGAACGCGAAAATACGAAACACGCCGCAGTACATCTTGTCAACATACCCATAGGGTTCTTGGTAACTAAGGAATAACGCCACCTGTGTAAAGTTGCAATACTGCGCAAAATTTAAACCCCCAAAAAAAATTGGGGATGCCGCAGACATGCTGGTGTCCTGTCACCAATTTTGGTTAGCTGCACTTCTGCAGACTGGTAGATGACTACTACCAGCGGGTGTTCGGCACTGTCGTTGTCACCCACTTTTGGTAACAACCTAAATTTTTAGGTTTATATGGGAATTCTCAAAAAAACTATTAAGTCTTTTTTTTAAAAATTTTTCCTTGATGACTGGTGCCACGTCTTAAAAAAAAAAAAAAAAAAAAAAGATCTTTTTCTAATCTGTTATGGGGGCTGTTGCGGTATATTGAGCCACAGGGGTGATTGTCTGAAATTGTGTACCCCTTTATATGGATTTATAAGCTGCAGCCAGAACAACTCTCTAATCTGTCTATAGTCGTAGGGCGTGAAAACGGTGTACATCTTGTAATGCAATTAACAGTGTACCTTTTCCCTTTTTGTGGGTCATGCAGGGAAGGGGCTTCCCTTTGTATACAATTAAAGGGGTTTACCACCATTCCTTAATGTTAAGGTTCTGAGGCTGAAAGAAAAAGAAATGCGCACCTCTGTACTGATGTTTGTTCCATCTATGCATCTGTCCATCCTCTCCCTGGATCTTACCTCTACCGAATGGAAACACCTTGCTTCTGAATGGTGCCCATGTGCAATGACAGGTGATCACTGCAACCAATCAGAAGGTGCATCAGTGATGTTCTGTTCAGCGGAAGTAAGAAGACCACACTAGTGCACGTTCTGATTGGCTGCAGTGGTCATGTGACATTGTTGTTTCCCCCCCGGCAACGCTATGGCTATCCTTGACGTTCTATTCAGGTGAAGTCAGAAGACCTCACTGGCACTTCGATTGGGTGCGCGGTCCCCCTGACATTGCTTTAACCCTTTCAGAACCCTGGCTATCTTTACCTTCCATTTGGCACGAAGACCCGGAGAAACCTGAGGCGATCGGGAAAAAAAGCATCAGAAAAGAGGTGAGTGTTGTCTTTTATTTTCTTCCAGCCTCAGCACCATAGCCATTATTAAAAAAAAAAAAAAAAAAAAAAAATGGACCTGGACAAACCTTTTAAATTACTTGAAAAAAAATAAAAGTTCTTGACCTGTTTTGAAAATATTAAAATTTTTATTGCAATTCAGAGGAATCCCTCGTAGGCAAAATGTGCACATAGTAAACGTTCCTAGAAATATCTTTTATAGAAGGGGAAACACATGTCCTTTAAGTAGCACACAGTGATTTTTTTTTTAAAAATTTTTTGGGGTTTTTTTTAAATTATCTTTTCTTGTGCTTTTTTTAAAAAAAAACATTTTTCCTTTATAAAAAAAAAGCCATACTAGAAAGAAACGGTTGTTCGAAGCATCAAAAGAAAAATTCTGCTTTTACCACAGGGTACATTTGAGGAAAGGGTTTTACTTTGGGTTTTGTATAGTATCATCAGCATTTTTTACATTTTTTTTTTTTTTATTCATTGTTGTCCTCATGATGATTTTGAGGTCTGCAGAAGAAAATTATTTTTTTCCCCTGTTTATTTGAAAGTGTTTCATCAATGTTTTTCAACATGCCATGATAGAAGCTTTGGGTTATGCTCACATGGTGCATTTCTCTGTGCGGAAACTTCAATTAATTTAAATAGGAATATGTGGTGTTTTCTTTTTTCTTGCCTTTTTTTTAATTTTTATTCAATATTTCCTCTCTCCAATCCACTGTTATTTTTCCGTTTTAGTAAAATCTGCATAAAATCCCGGTCTTTTGACGTGAACTGCATGCGGTTTTCACAAAGATTTTCCCACACGGAAAAATCCACCATTTGAACGTACCCTTAACAATTGTTGCTGCTGCTGTCCTGTAACTACCGTCCCATTGTATAGATTGCATTATGTGTAGCCTTTACTATCCATACAGTCCAAAACTTTCTTAGATGTTTTTTTTTTTTCCCTTTTATTTTGATAGTTGTTCTCTGCTTCTGGTGCTTTGTCTTTTCCTCTACCTGCTTGGAAATAATGTGATATTTATGCGCTATTTCTACTTTTGCACAATTGTGAATGTCTTCTTGTACGTTTACTTGTCTTTGTTGGGGTGTTTTATAAGAATTTCTTGCCTATACTATCAGGTATATGACGACGATATTTGAGCCATATGATTCTTAAACATGTTACATTGAGGAAGCGAACCCCTAAACGTTGCACAGTTCCGTTCCTTATATGATTGAGTTGCAATGACAGCAGTTTTTATTCAGTATTTTAGATGTCTAGTAGCCCCAATGCTCTCCCTATGTAGAATTAAAGCTCCCTCATGTTATCAGGATCACCTCCTGTACTGTGGTAGCAGTTCTCTTTCAATAGACATTCATCAGCTTTCCTACAGATTGGTGATGAATGTGTAATTGCTAGAGGTTGCACCTCCACATTTGGTAAACCTGGGGAGCCACCGACTATTTTCATAGACTTTGAATGGAACAGTAGCACGCGTGTTCGACTGCTGTAACATTGAAATACTTTCGGACTGTGAGTGAAGACGGACAGGTGACTGGGGAACTTGTTTTAGTGACCATGAGTGTAATGGGACTCCATTGATCACCTGATAGGGGATGTGTCTATTGTGGAAAATTTCCTTAAAGAAATAACATGAAGGGCCCTTTTCATATGTTTTAGCTTCTCTGTAGACCCAGAATGCACAGTCTTCAAAAGTCTCATTACCCAGTCTTCAAAATTTGCCTAATATATAGGTCCTCTATTTGACTGCAAGTGAATCAATTTGCCTATTGTCCTAGACTTACTTAAAGTCAGTTTGCCTATTCCATTCTAATGAGAGCCAGTTGCGAAATAGAAGTCACGTGAACAATTCATAGTAACCTTCTTTCTTTGAGTTGTAACTTTGGAGCTAGAGAGAGTGCAAAGACGAGCAACCAAACTTTTATGAGGGGAATGGAGCATCTTCGTTATGAGGAGAGGTTAGAAGAATTTAACTTATTTAGTCTTGAGAAAAGACGGCTCCGGGGAGACCTCATTAATTCATATAAGTGGCCCTGCAAAAAGTTTGGGGAAAAAGTATTTCATGTAAAGCCCCCTCAATAGACAAGGGAACATTCCCTTTGACTGGAGAAAAAAAGGATTCAATCTCCAGAGAAGAATAGCCTTCTTCACTATAAGGGCATGTTCACACGGCTTTGGCCGCGGCTCCAGCGGCCAAAACCTCGTCGAACCTCGCCACAAACTCGCGTCTCCCGATGCAGGTTTGCGGCACGGCTTGCGCCGAGGCTTTGCCCCCGTGCAAATTAATAGCAGGGGGCAAACCGTGCCGCGGCCCAGCTGCGCACCACCCGTGGCGACGCCCGCGGCAGCACTGCGCGGCCGCCGCGCAGCGCACCCCCCTTCAAGAATTGACAGGAGATTTTCCCCACCCCGGGGGTTTTTGGCCAGGGCCCAAACCCCGCCGTGTGAATAAAAACGTTTTTTCCCCACGGGGAAACCTTTAATAAACTGGCACTTTTTGGGCGCGTTTTTGGCTGTGGAAACCGCGTCGGTTTCCCTGGAGCAGATTGGTTCTTGCTCTTAGGGTTTCAAAGCCTTCACCAGTAGGGAAACTAGGCTTAAAAAAAAACACCTCATCTCCCTCCCTTCACCCATATTTTCCCCACCCTTGGTTGAACTTGTAAAAATGGTTTTTTTTTTTCAGTTTACGACTATGTAACTTAAGGGGTGTTCACTTACTAGTTAAACATGTTCGGGCAGTATTCCACCCCCAAAATTTGGGGCCCCGAGCATTTACGGTGTTTCCAAAATTTTTAAACGGAAAGAACACGTGTTGTGAACCTATCCTAAAGAGAAACCAGTCCCCAGTAAAATATTGTCCCCTCCATGCAAACAAAACACAGATTGAAATGGCTCTGGGGGAAAAGTTTCGTAAAATTTTAACGATTATTCATTAAAATCTCTATTGGGTCTAAGAGTCCAGTGGGCGGTTTTTCACTTATCGGTGAGGGCCCTTCCCATATAAACTGTGTACATACTGTCATACTAAAAAAACGCCCAGGGACTCGTACTCCCACAATGAGATTCCAAGAAGTATTGAGGGTTTTTCCTCCTCCACAAAAACTATTTATCATTTTTGCTATTTAACATGAATCTGGCAGAACATTTTTTGGATTTTTACGGGGTATTTTGGTTTTTGGTTAACTTGTCCAAAAGGTGTTCATTTATGCAAAAATTTTTTTTTGGCCCAATGCATCTTAAAAAAGGAAAAAATGGATAATTTGTATTAACGTCCTGTTATTCCTTTAGGTGCGGAGCTTATACACTTCATTACTTCCTGTTCAGGCTGCCCTTATACAGCTTCCAGGTTTTCCCCCTCCTTTCAGGCCCTTAACACTTCAGGCTCCACTTCCTTTAGGCGGGGGCGTTTAACTTAGGCTCCCATTTTTCCGTTCGGCTGGGGCTTTAGCTTAGGGTCCCACTTTCCCCAGGCTGTGGGGCTTCAAAAGCTCGGGTCCCTTTCCCGTTTAGCTGTGGGGGGTTCTACAGCTTTGGGGTCCACTTCCCGTTCGGTGGGAGTTATACGCTTCAGCTCCCCCTTCCTTTAAGGCTGCGGGCCTTAACAGTTCAGGGTCCCATCCTGTTTGGCGCGGATGCCCTTTTATACTTCAGGCTCCACTTCCTGTTCAGCTGTGGCGGTTCTACAGCTTAGGTCGCACGCCCTTTTTAGCTGTAAGTGGTTCTACGCAGTGTCGACTTTCGCTCTTTTATTCCTAGCTGAGCCCCTTTTGACCGACTTGGTAACAAAGGGGTTTTAAAAAGCAGGCCCAAGTCTTTATACTCAAAAAGGGCAAAGTTTTTCATTAAATAAATTTTGCTTCTGTCCGTGAAGCACACAGCAGGGATACTGGCAATCCCCCAGGCTGCTAACAGAGAGATGGTTTGTAAAACTGGGGAAACTTGTTTAAAAAGCAGGCATAAGAAAATGCACTTACTCTGAAAAGAAAAACAAAATAAAACAGCAATGTATTTGGGAATATCTTTATTTAAATTTTCTACAATACCCTTTTAAAGGGG